>JAADXW010000143.1:0-35746 GCA_023337975.1 Phytopythium ostracodes
GAGCAAAATGGCGCGAAATGGGACAAGTGGTAAATCAACCGTCTTGTTTTTTATGGGTTTTCTTCTCATATGACTTTTTTTGCAATACGATTTGTGGCAGATCCGGAATCGACCTCGTTTATACTTTTGCGCAGGACTGTAGTTGTTATGGACATTCGAAACAAAATAGATCGCTCCTCTTAAGTACGATAACATTTTGATTGACTGTGAGCGAGTACCAATACCGGTAGGTGAGTCGGTGATGATCTGCAGATCATCACCGACTCAACTCATGCTTCGTCGGCTTGGCAGCGCTGGCCGATGGCGGCGGCCGAGCGCATGCAGCGCTCGCGCTCTTTCGCCCAAGCGCCGCATAACCCAGCGCGTCCACCTTGGCACGCGAAGGGCCAGCACCGACGCAAACTTGGATGCAAGTACTTCGATCACTGAGCGCGTCGACTCGTTCCGTGCGCTCGCGTCTACGTTCGCGGCGATTGAGGTACGCACACGCCAATTCCAAAAGCGGTGGAGCTAGAGTAGATCAAGGCTGATGATATGTCTGACTATTGCACGCGAACTCCTGCAGAGCGTCAAGAACTCGCGTGACGCCAGTGTCAAGCTGCTTGCGGCGTCCTATCGACGACTGCTGGCACTGCCAAGCCCGCAGCCTCTAGCAAGCGCGCTCTCGCTTACTGCTGCACAGGTTAGAGGCTTGTACAGTCTCATCAACCGAGTCGCGTTGACTTCTTTGTAAGGCAATTGACTCACTTCATGTCCACTGCGCAGCTGGCGCCAGCGTATCGCGGCGTTGAGCTGCGCTTCGGGACCAAGTCGTTTGCTCAGCTGCTGCGCCAGCTCGAACCGCAGGCGTTGGGCGAGAGTGATCACATGCAAACGATCGAGAACATTCTCACGCGTAGCCCGGACTATGGCTTGGCGGTCCAGGAGCTGCTGCTTCACGACCGAATCGTCCTCGCCCCCTCAGAAGCGGATGGTGATAGTGTCACAAGCAGTGATACGGGCATGTCTGCGGAGCAACTGACGATCGAACAGGTCCACGACGAGCTGCTGCAGATTGCGAACGTCGAAGGAGTCGGTGGCGTCGCTCGGAAGCAGCAACGCGCACTCGGGCTTCTACAACGTTGTCGGTACGGCACTGCGCTAATTAGAGTCGACGAAAGGAGTGCAAGCAATTCTGGCGTTGACTTGTCACCTTGTGTGTGACGAGGCAGGTCTTCAAGTGAGCTGGTGTTCCTAGTGCGCATTCTGGCGGTGAGCAACCAGCAAATGCTCCGCGTATGGTATGGCTCTCCCTCTCACTTGATTGCTCACCCAACTGCCTCATTTCTCGTCTGTTAATCTGCGAAACAGCATCAAAACTTGCGCATCGGCATGGGCGATAAATCGATTCTGGCTGCACTGGCGTTGGCTACTGTGCCCATAGACTCCAACGCTACGACGGACCCTGAAGAAACTGTTTCGGTGTCACTAGTGGCAACAAGTGGGGCCAAAGAGTGGACAGAGTGCGTGACGCGTGCGTACGCGCAGCTGCCGGATTTCGCCGCTCTTGTCGACAGGCTGCATTCCAATCGCTCCGAGATACACCTCACCGAGAAGCTCAAGTGGCTACCAGAACACGTTCATCCGACCGCCGGCGTCCCCGTGCTCACGATGTCGGCGTATCCTGTCGGTAGCGTGTCCGAAGTGCTGCACCGCGCCTGCAAGTCTGGAAGCTCCGCTGCCGCATTCGAGTACAAGTACGACGGCGCGCGCGTGCAGCTGCATTTTGCCTCGAAGGACATCAACGCAGCGGCATCCACGCGGGAAGTGGGAGATGACGCGCGGGTCTTTAGCCGGAACATGGAAGATACGACGGAGAAGTACGGGTCGCTGCTCGATGTGCTGGCGCAGCAGGTCAATGTCAGCGGACCGGCTTCGTTCATCATGGAAGGAGAGGTCGTGGCGCTGGATCGCGCAACGGGCACCTTTCACGCGTTCCAAGTGCTTCAGGCCAAGGCGACCACCGAGTTTTGTCTCTTCGCGTTCGACCTGCTCGCGATCAACGGCGATAGCTTGCTGGAGGTTAGTGATTCCTCACCCCGACGCAAGTGCACAATCTCCGATGCTGGGATCTCACCGGTGGCATTGACGCTGCTGTTACTTCGTTTGTCTTATACCAGAAACCTCTGCGCGAGCGCCGCGCGCGGTTGCGCGAACTGCTCATCGAAGAGCCCGGATACGTTGAGCTGGTCAAGTCCATCGACATTAATCTGAAACCATTGGATGAGGACGGCAGCGGAGATTCTTCTTCGGTTGAGATGGCAGTGCGCGACTTCCTCGAACGCGCAGTGACCAGCGGGTGCGAGGGCCTGATGGTCAAGACGCTCGATGGTGATTCGTCCTCTTATCGTGCCGGCGTGCGTTCATATTCGTGGATGAAGCTCAAGCAAGACTACTTGAGCGAGCCATCTGCAGACGGTGGGGCGTCACTAAAGCCCTCAAGCAGTGCCTCAAGTTCGAAGAATCGTGACACCGGTGCGTTCCTTCCCGACACGCTCGACCTGGTGCCCATCGGCGCGTTCTACGGCAAAGGCCGGCGCACTGGCGGCTTCGGTTCGTTCCTGATCGCCACTTACAACTCCAGCAGCGGCAAGTTTGAGGTAAGTGAGTCGCATTGTCCGTCACCTTCCAATCAAAACTGAGAGACTAACCATAACCGTGCCCACTTCGTCTCCCAGACGATCGGTAAGGTTGGTTCAGGGTTCTCGGACGCGGAGATGGCGGATGCTTCAGCGCGGCTGGAGCCCATGGCGACAGAAGCGGCGCCAGCGCGGACCTCAGTGCCGGATATGTTCGTGACGAACACCATTCCAAGTCGCCTTCCAGACGTTTGGCTAGCACCGACGGAGGTGTGGGAGATCAAGGCCACGCAGCTCACGATGTCGCCGTCGTACACTTGCGGCACGGAATTGCTGGCGACGCCAACATCATCAGACCAACAAGATGCTGCTGGAAAGCGCAGTAAGGGCCTGGCGCTCCGCTTCCCCCGCTTCTTGCGCCGACGGACGGACAAGACGCCACGGGACGCCACTGACAGTGAGCAGGTCGTCGAGCTCTTCCACCAGGCGGTAGCTTCCACTCAAACACCCAACGATTCATCATAGAGAAGAGCAACGCCGTTGAGATAGAACGTCTCAATACGCACCGCTCATGGCTGTGGTGTGCGACTCCGTTTGCAGTTATCTCCTCCCTTTCCGGTGACTGCTACTCAGTCCTTCTTGACTCTGTAGATCCGAAGCATCCACGATTCCGTCGTGAACGCCGGCTCGAAGTGACGGAGGACTATGTCGCGAGGGCTTATCCTGCTCTTGCGGCCCATGTCCAGCCCGACGAGCGTCGCGTTGCCGTCACTACTAGCGCCTTCGTCCTCGACGCGGTTGAACTCGAAGTAACTCAGCTTGTACGCCACGCTTTCGGACATCGCCAGCGTCGCATTCTCGGAAAACACGTATCGTCCCTTTGTCTGGTACTCCGACTCCAGCACTGCATCCGGGAAAACGCCTTCGGTGATTCGGATAATCCACGAGAGCTTGTCCAGGTCGTCGCCGCCCATGCCAATCTTCCCTCCGAACAACACAAGCACGTAGTCGACGTCCAGGCTACGCAGAATGGGGTACGCGTCCTCTTCGCTCGACGTCAACACTCGGCCCACCGTGGCGATGTGCGTGTTGTTCCACGTGTTGTTGTCCACCAAGACGGTGCGATTGGCGAACGTGGTGATCTGGTAGCCGTAGTCCCACCAGCTCAGGATCTTCGCATCTCCTGGCGTGTTGGCTCGGAGCCACGCATAGGCCTCGCGGTAGTCGTCGTGAATCGTCTTCGCCCCAGTGGTCATGTTCCGCTTGACGTAGACGAGCTGAGTGGACGAGAACGCCTTGTTGGACGCGGTGGTCGAGTGGCGGACTTGCACCACCAAAAGGAACTGTGAAAAGCACGATAGCACACTGTTAGCTACCACTCGCAGTGTGAGGGCACACAAGGCGCCAGCAATGTGCCACTTACGATACACGCGACGAGCAGGAGCCCAATCGCACGTGGAGTCTTGTTGCCGCTGCCGTTGGAATCCGGAGGTGGGAGCTCTTCGAATCGAAGTTTTGAAGCCAAGATCGAAGACAAGTCTTCCTGTTTTTTCGGGGCCGCCGCTGGAGTCTCCGCTGGCTTGGCGTTCTTGTTGACGGCAGGCACCTTCGCGAACTTGCGCCTCTTGAGAGAGCTGCCGGAGTCAGGAACAGTAGGCGCAGGCGCCGAGGCTTTTGACTCGCCGTCGCCCGGCGAGCGCAGCAAGTTCGCGACCTTGTCCATGAAGCTTGAAAGTCCCACCGCTGAGAGGAAGCAAGCAGTGGGTGCCAGCGTCAGGAGCAGCCGAACCATGACGCCTGCGAAGTAGAAGGCGAAGACGCTGTACACGACCATGAAAATGTAGCCCTCGTTGAGCTTTTTGAACGAGTAGTAGATGCCGAGCGGCACAAAGAGCATGGCGGGGCCGAGCGAGAAGTAAAAAGCCGCCCAGGTCGTCGGCTGGTGCTCGCCAACAGAGGCGATGATCGGGATGTACTTGGATGCGTATGTCGGATCCAGGAGAGTCAGGCTCCGGCCGCTCCATTGCAGCTTCCCGAGCGCCATCGCACCGATCAGCCCGGTAGCAACGACGGCGACGCCACTGACAACGATAAAGCGAACGAGCTTCGCGAAGTCTCCCTGAGAGATTTCGCCCGAGATCCAGTGCAGCAGCGCGAATCCTGTACCATCGAGAGGATATGTTAGTCCGCAGCTCACTACCGCTGCGTTCCATTGAGCAATGATGTTGCATACCTTGCAAGAGGAGGAACACGCCGTGAGACGCCGCTGCTTCTCCCTTCAACACGGCGTTGAATCCAATGAACGGGACCTGCATCGAGAGCAGCGTCGCGATCGGGTAGAACGTCGAGTAGGCGACGTAAACTCTGGTCGAGTAGTTGCGCGAGAAGAGCAGCGCCACGACGTGGATCGGGATCACGTTGATGATGAACACGTATCCGCCCCACGAAAACGCCATGGCGAAGTACGAGAGGGCGGCCAAGGCGGAGACCAGCATCGATCCGGTGCGGACGGCCTTCACCCACAGGTAGAACGTGAAGATGAGCAAGAAGATGGCGATGCCTTCGTTATCAAACGAACCCGCAGTGGACCGTGAGATGTACGCCGGCGAGATGCCAATGAGCGCCGCCGCTAGCAGCGCCGTCAGCGTGTTGCGCGTCACGTCCTTGGTGAGCAGAAAGATGGCGACGCACGAAAACGCCGCGAAGACTGGCGCGACCATCACACACGCGTGGCGCACGTTCAGCTCGATCGGCGTGAAGAAGTTGACGGCCCACTGGATGCCGGCCGCCGCGAGCATCAGCCCAGGGTAGACGGTCGTGCCGACGATGCGCCCCAGCGGATACCACGTGCGGTCGTCGAACCAGTTGAGCAGCTCGTAGCTGCCGTCCTGCGTCAGAAACTTGGTCACGCGGTAGTTGAACTGCGGGTCGAACTCATGGATCACCTGCGCGCGTCATGGACATGATCGTCGGGCGTTAGCAGTGGCCCCCGCCATATTCGTCAATGCCCTCGAGAAAGTGCGGCAATTTGGACAAATAAGAAGGGGGATAAGAAGAACGGAGCGACGTACGCTGCCCCAGACGACGACGGGGAACAGGCGGATGGCGAACGCGAGCACGCAGGTGGCCAGTAAGACGGCGGCCGTCACCACAGGCGGCAGCTCCATCTTATCCGCGGTGTGAGTCAGGTTGCTCTCCCTTCCCGATTATGGCGGTGCGGTCCCTTCCCTTTCTTCTGGTGGGTTTCCCCTCAACAAAGCAGAGTGATGGTCGGTTGTCAGGGCCACGTCACATTCGCGCGACCTTCGCGCGACTTCTCGACCGAGTTGAAGTTTCCCTTTCCTCTTTTTCGACCATGAGTGTGTGCGCGCAGTTGACTTTCACGCAGTTTGCGAGTGCGCGCACTTCAGGAAAAGACGCTGAGCGAGCAAGAAGTATAGTGAAACCAAGAGCGAGAAAGGCGGCGAGCGAGATGGAGGACGCGCGGCAGGACGAGGCGCACGGGGAGGCGCCAGCGGAGATCTCGTCGCTGGAGGACGCGCTCGTCCAGGTAAGTCCGTCGTGCAGGCGGGACGGCGGCTTGTGCGCGTTCATTAACAAGTGCATGACTTCTTGACTTCCATAGCTCACCGCGATTGCGAGCAGACTCGTTCAAGGACACCGGTAGGACTCGTGGATGCCGTGCGTACTTCCTTGCTGCGACAAGTTAGTCTCACGGTAGTTCGAATGCGATGCAGAGAGCTGGAGGAGGAGGCGAACGCGATCCAGGCCGAGATGGAGGCTCTGTACGACGCCCAAGAAACGGTATGTAACCTGCGTCTGACGTATCGATACATGCTCAGAAACGCTAAACCGGTCAACTTTCTGACTCGATGCGAACAGAGGGCGCGCCAAATCGCCACGCGGCTGCAAAGCGCGGGGGCGTCGATTCTCGCGTTCTCGGACCCCAACTCGACCGAGCAAGTTGAGCAGATTGAGGACGATTGCGGCTACTCTCATGAATAACGACATGGATCGCCCGAGCCGACGTACAGCCCCACGCACAACACAGTGTACCACGTTGACCACCATCGTGTCGGGCAGTCGTCGAGCTACACGAAACTTGGGTATTCTAGGCGCGGATTCCGCCTCCCCGAACAAATATGGTGGTGAACACGGGACACCGCCTCTCGTGCTTTGCTCTACTGCTCGCTGGCTTCTGCTCACATGTCGACTAACGCTCTACTCCTTCAGCGAGTCCAGGTCGTCCGCATCCTGTAAGTACAAACTCTTGTCCATGACCGCGGCGGCGGCATCCACGGACGGCTCGGGCTTATCCTCCTCCTCCTCGTCGTCATCTTCGTCGTCCGATTCGCTGTGAACTGAGTACTTCTCCTCGTCGGCGTCCGCGTCATCCCGGAAGAGCGTCGGGTCGTATGTGAACAGGGCACGACCACTCACTGCAGAATCGAGGAAACAACCAAGCGACGGCAAACAACGGTGAATACGACGTTTACAGCCAACAATACAAGACCCACAGCCAGCGAGTTGAGCGTGAACGTACTGATTCCGCGGCCGCCGGTCTTCTTGGCCTCCTCCTTCATCCGCTTCACTTCCTCGGCCTGCTTGCGCGCAGCCTTGTCGGCCTTCCACTTTGCCAGCGTCTCCGCCGTGACCGGCGTGCCTCCGGTGGGTCCGAGCTTGGCGCGCTGCTGCTCGATGATCTCCTCGATAGAGATCTCGTTCACCTTCTTGTTCTTCTCGGCATCGCGATCAGCCTTCGACTTGAACACGTACCCAGGCGGCAGCGCGTGACGGTATCTGCAGCCAATCGGAGAAGCGGGCGACGACGTTAGACATATAGAGACGCGGACAGTGCGCGAGGCGCCACACGGGTACGTACTTGCACGCGGTTCCGCCGTTCGGACACACCCAGAACCAACCGTAGAGAGACTTTTCGATGGCGTCGAGGAAGAACTTGCACACCTGTGGTGAAGAACGAGGAGACCAGACGCAACCCTGTCAGCACCAATCTCCAAGCATTCCCAGAGCGGAGAGCGGCACGCGACGTACAATGTCCGTCTGCTTGGCCGTCTTCTCGCCGTGCTTCTCCTTGACGACCTCCTCGAGCTTGGACTGGTCCCACGAGTCCATCTGGTCCGCCTCCTTGTCCGTGTCGCGCTTGTCCGTGTACAGGTCGATCTTGGCGGCCTTCTTGCCCACGTTCAGGTCGTGCGAGAACTTGCAGCGGTTGCCCTGGCGCATACAAAAGCACTCGCAAGCGTCAACCAGCCCATCGAGCGCTCGCCACTGCAGCAACCTGGGGCATCGAGGAACTCACCTTTGTACAGACGCCATTCTTGAAGAACGCGCACAAGAGCGACTTGGGGTCGACGCCAGGCGGAACCTGCCATACACAAGCGCGTTAGTGATCGCACACGAAAACACAAAGCCTCCTGCCCATCGGTACGCACTTTAGGCTGGGTGATGGCGGCGGCGAAGAGGCTCTTGAGCGAGTCTTCTTGCGCCTTGGCCTGCTGCTTCTTCTTCTTCTCCTCCTCCTTGAGCCGGTCGGCGCGCGAGTTGGCGCCCTTGACCTGCTTGGTCACCTCCTGGATGTACTTTTGCACGTTCTTGCTCTTGTTCTTGTTCTTGAGGCCGAACGTCTTGTCCTCCACGATCTTCTCCTTCTTCTTCTCGAGCGCCTTCTTGGACGGACCGCCCGCTCCCTTCTTCGGCGGCATGGTTGCTGCTTCTTCCGGTTGGTTGCGAGAGGGCCTTCACGTACAGGCTAGAGCAGAGGATCAACGCGGAGACCGTCACCTTCGGGTGGCTACGCTACAGCTGGTTATTGTATTGGGCCTTCTCGAACGTTTGGGCGTGCCACCTTTCGTGGGCTTGGTTTGGGTTCCAGCCCGCCCCCGTTGAGTGGCTCTCGACCCAAAAAAAGGCAAGCCCAATATAACAAACCACCGCACCCCAAAATAAATAACCAATTAAACGAGGCCACATTATTTACGTGTTGAAGGTGAGATGAGGTAACGTATATGGAGCTCCATAGGACATGTGGACGGCAGGAATCTCCCGAGCTCCCATAATCAGATCGGCATTGACGAGATCTTGCACTTGGTCATACAAAGCTCAGGAAATGCACGTCGATCCAAAGATGCATTGCGTTCACTTACTCTCTCACACAACTCAAGACGTCTGCTATCACCCAAGGCAAGATGCCCGCCGTCTTCAGCACTTCCCGCCCGGCGAACGCTGAGCCGACAATCAAGAGCGTGCCGACCGTGCGTCCACTCTCGGCGCGCGTGATGGCTGAGAACCACCGCGCGCAGGATATGATATGACCGTTTCTGTTCAACGCTGCAGTCGCGCAGCACCTTTCGGTCGTCGATGGCCCGTACATCTCGCTGTGCTACGACAAAGGCTACAAGGAGAACGACGTCGATCTCGAGCTGTGCCTGGCCGTCAGTGACACCGCGGTCGTCGACGAGACCAGGCTACCCGCGGGCATTCGACTCCGCACGCTTCCCGCGGCTCCGCGCGTGGTCTCGGTCTCGTACGTCGGCCGGCTGGAGAACCTGCGCCTCGTCTACGAGAACCTCTTCCGGTGGATCGAGCAGCAGAACCTGGAGATCGCCGTCCCATGCCGCGAGATCTACGTGGACAACGACCCCGACGCAAGCCACGCTAAGTCGTACGCCATGGAGATCCAGCAGCCCGTCGTGTAAAAAGAGAAGAAGTGCAAGATTATTGTAGTGCTCGCAGTGACTTATTGTCAGCGATATCGAATTTTCAGTTGTGGAGGAACAACACCGAGCCGTCTCACGCAATCCCAGACTGTACCCAGGTGCGATGAGCGGTTGCGTATGTGGCTACACCCGATTTCAATTCGTGCGATCATCACTCGTCCTCGCGCACCAACACCACCGACACTTATTGCGAGTGAAGCTACCATCCATGCCACCAAACTACTGTATGGGTCACTCGAACAGGACACTGCCCGTGCCTGTCCGCTAACAGGGATTTGTGAACCCATCGGCCCACCACGTATCAGCATGACAGGCGATAATTTAATCTAGTGCTTTTGAGCGTTAAGTATTCGAAAAATGACAAATGCACTGTGTTATGATAGGTTTGGAGGGTGCGCATCCCGAAGGATAGAGCCGACATACAGCGGTGCGGCACTAACGCTGCTTGATCTTGTCTTTGTGATGTATACTTGGGCGTATACTAGTCGTGATTGCGCTCAGATATACGCTGTCGACCTGAGATCCGGCCACGACTTCCACGACCAGCCAACACGTTGCACATGCAATTGGCTTTTCAACTGCGAGGCCTTGGCATCAAGTCCATGGTTGTTAGAATTGCTCCATCGCGTTCAAATTGACACGCGCACGCCATGAGCACTAACGATACCAATGTCCAACGACTGACACACTGCTACTCCGACCATCACCAAGCAACACACGTTACACGACCCAGGTTTCAACTTGCATTTCGCGTGTTCGCGCTTCTCAAAAGTCGAAAGATGCAGCGGGACGCATCTGCACTGACAGATGCCATCATTTGTCCCAGCGTTACATTCCCAGCCGCCGGCATTAGCTCGGCGGACTCCACATCTTAGCACGGGGCACTCGGTCGGCGTGTACTTCGAAGTACTGCTCTGTATTCTACGTACTTGCAGCATCACGTTCCCTCGCGCACCTCCGAGAGGAACGACTGGATCACCACTCGATACAGGTCAAGCAAAAAATGTGTTTTGTTATATATCAGCTCTGGAACCTGCAACCAAACGCCACACGCCCTTCACTTGTCGGATTTCCAACCAGACAGACACCAAGCCAAAGGCTCTTGCCAAAAATCCAACAGTCGTCTTCCGGTCTTGTATACACTTCGTTATCCGGACATCCCCGACCCCTCCCTTTTTCTTTCTCCGAGCGCCAGTTCGATATTATGGCCCCCTCTTCCTCCTCTTTATCGCCAATAAGAACGGCCGCTCGACGGAAAACTGGACCCGCACCCACCGTCCGAGCGCGCTCACAACTCGCTTCGAGCAGACACTCGCACTCGTCGGCCGCCCCGCATTGCACCGCCCCGCGTCGCATTCCCACCCCCCCCCGCATCCCGCACCGTCGACCAGCGTACGTTCATTACGCCACCTTCTACTGGGAGCACCGCGTCTTATTTCGTATTGTTCGCGACGCGCTGACGTCTTATTCGCCGCCTCCTTATTACTGCTTGTCCGCGCGATCGCACAGACACCGCCAGACGACAATGGGCAACTGCATGAGCGACAAGAAGGCCGACCGGCCGCAGAACAACTACGGCCCGGGCCCGACGCCGATGTACAGCGACCGGCAGCCGGCGCGCCCGCAGACTAACGGGCACACGAACAGCTTTCCGCCCGTGCGGCCGCCGCCGGTGAACCACCAGCGCCCGATGCCCGGGCAGCCACCGAACCGCAAGGACACGGACCACTTCTTCCCGGAGCTGGTGCCGTTCCGCCTGGACGAGAGCGAGGTGCTGCTCACGCGTAAGATCTCGAGCGGCGCGTTCGGCGTCGTGTGGCTCGGCCACTACCACGGCCAGCCCGTGGCGGTCAAGCGCATGATCGACGGCGAGGACGAGGCCGTGTCCTTCTCCAAGGAGATCGGCGTCATGTCGCGCCTGCACCACCCCAAGATCGTGCGCTTCATTGGCTGCACGTGGACCAACAAGAAGGACCTGGGCGGCGTGTCCGAGTACATGGACGGCGGCGACGTGCGCACGCTGCTCGAGACGCGCAAGATCGAGCTGAGCTGGGCCAAGGAGAAGATCTCCATCGCCATCGACATCGCCGAGGCGCTCGCCTTCATGCACTCTCTCAACCCCAAGATCATCCACCGCGACCTCAAGTCGCGCAACGTGCTGCTTAACTCGAGCATGGTGGCCAAGCTCAGCGACTTTGGCCTCAGCCGCAACCGCACGTACGAGGAGACGCTTACCGCTGGCGTCGGCACGGTGCGCTGGACGGCGCCCGAGGTCATGCTCGGCGACAACTACAGCGAGCAGGCCGACGTCTACTCGTTCGGCGTCGTGCTGTCCGAGCTCGACACGCGCGAGATCCCATTCGAGGAGAAGAGCAGCAAGACGGGCGGCGGCGCGCCCGACATGGCCATCGTCATCAAAGTCGCCAAGGGTGAGCTCCGACCGAGCTTCGCGCCCGACTGCCCCGAGGTCATCCTGCGGATCGCGCGTGCGTGTCTGCAGTTCGACCCGGCGCTGCGCCCCAGCAGCGGTGCCGTCGTCAAGTTGCTCACGGACGCGCGGGCACAACTGCTGGCCTAGGCACAGAGGCCCCGACATTTAATCGACTGAAGATGGAGGAGATGGAGCAGGGATCGCAGCCGCCGCGTGCACAGCGACCAGCGGGTGGACGGACCCGCGGAAGATGATAATGAACCAACCTGACGCTTGTCGCTCGCCTCCCTACTGCTCGAGCTGGAACTGGGGCGACTGCTGGAAGGAAACAGCGGCCGCCTCGAGCATGGAGAGCGAGTGGGTGCGAGCGCGCAGGTAGACCAAAGAGCGACGAGACAGAACAGAAAAAATGTATCGAATGTGTTGTTTTGCGTTTGCATGAGGTTTGTCGGTTTACTTGCTTCTAGTATGTGCTCACGCTGCATTACAATTTTGTGCGTCCGAGTTTGTAGAAACGACACTTTTGGATTCGCGGGACCTTCAAGTTGAAGTTCCACGGATTCTGAGGCTGGCGTGTTACAGGTATTGTACTGCACTGTACGGCCTTCAGATCTAGTTGAGGATCTTTCTGCGCGCTGGACGCGTGGCTGAGGGAGGACACGGCACCGCAGGCCAGAATATCGCATCACAGTACACTACTGGAGCTCCGTCCGTGCTGGTTGCAGAGCATTTGTCCACATGAAAGAACCTCACGTTAGCCCCAGCAGCGTGGACTGTCCCTGGACTTCTGCTACCCATATTTGCGCCGACGGAAAGCGCTTATGTGGGGGATCAACAAGAGCCTTTCAAGCACCTTTCTTGGTTATACGAACTTGAGCTCGGCTAGCGTCTGACTCGCTTTCGCGCCAACCGCGAGAGGGTCGAACCGTACCCATACGTTCGAGTATTCTTCCTCCCAGAGTGCTTCACAACCACTGATCAGCAGGTTCGATCACCTGCGAAGCGTTCTACGAACGTGCGCCTTGCAGCAGTAATACCGACAGTTCATTACAGTTCTTGACAGGGGGAAGATACCAAACGTACCGCACTTGAAGTATCTCGACATTTTTATGCCGCTTCGCGAGCATTTTATAGCTGCGCTCTTGGTCTCTCTTAGGTTCAGTTGTTTCGATTGTAGAATCGATCTAGGGTAAAATAAGGACGAGCAAAAATCAAAAAGAAAAAGCGACCAAGCACCTGCAGCCGTCAATTCTTTAACGTTTTTCCACACTTGAAGGGGTGCGCGGTCATTACAAAGTGTCGGGAATACTTGATAAAAACAGACCCCTTCGCGTGCCACAATATGTGGAAGGAAGGTAAAGCGCCATAGTCGTCCGCGCCTTCTTCCTTCGAGAACCCATTGGGCGACGCGACGGACGGTCGGATGGCGACGCGGCGGACGGTCGGACGGCGACGCGTTGTGCGTTCCGTTCAGAACCGGAAGCGACATGTTCGAGGGAAACGGGAGGAGCCAGGCGGCAGTCGACAGCGTTCCAGAGCTCGTCGACCACGAGCGACGCTCCGCCCGCCGTCGACTGCAAGGGCAGCGTTCGCGTTCCTAGACGGATCGATCAAGAGAGAAAAGACAGCCGACCGCTCCTGCATCCCTTGGAGGAAATCCGTCACTCGCACAAAGCGCGGCCCGTTCCGAAGCCCCAGCTCAACACATCTTTTAGGCGACATGGTCGCTCTCGGAAAGCGAGTGGGCAGCGGCAGCGGAAGTTCGGCGACGACCACACCAAATCTGCCGATGTCCCCGCCGTCTCCGCCGTCACCACCGTCACCACCGTCGCTGCAGCACATGTTCTTCCTCGAGGGCGGGCTTCTCGTCGCGAACAACCTGCTGAAGACGGATGCATGGATCCAAGACGAGGAGCGCACGCACTGCAACGTGTGTGTGCAGCAGTTCTTTCCGTTCCGTCGCCGTCATCACTGCCGCACGGTACGTTTTGCCTGCACGAACTCATCATAGCTCGGCCAATTCACCACTACCGGTATCCGGCATTTGTCTAACATACCGTGATCAACTGCGTGGCTTCAGTGCGGGGAGGTGGTATGCGGCGGTTGCTCAAGCCAGCGCACGATCCGGCTCACCGACGTCAACGTCGAGTGCGCCACGCGAATCTGCACGTACTGCGTCATCCACGCGACTGATGCCTCGATCCGTGTCAACGAGACCGCACTGCGAGAGACTTTCGCGTTGGGTCGCGAATCGGGCAAGTCTGCGGCCGAATCGTTCCTTCACCCGCTTCCCGGCCAATCAACGGCACCAGCGCACTCATTTCTTGACCACCACTACCACCGTCACCAGCAGCAGCAACATCAGTCAGCGATGACCCCGCCTTCGCACTCGACGAACCATCTCTCCGTCTTCAGCATGGACTCGGCACTCACCGACGGCAGTGTGGTTCAGCTGTGGCCACAACCGGAGCCTGACGACGAGACCGCGCGACTGAAGGTCGCGTGCCACCCGGCGATCTGCACGCGCAAAAACGACCCGACCATGAACCTGTTAGTGAACATCATCGCACGGACGCTCGAGTGTCCCGTCGCGTTCATCGGCATCCTGAACGAGACCAGCTTGTGGTTCAAGGCGAGCGTCGGCTGGACCCGTTCGGCACTTCCACGACGTGACTGCGTCGCGGCGCACACCCTTGCGCAGGCCAAGACACTTATTGTGAGCGATACGCTGCATGACAAGCATTTCCATGCGAGCGACTTGCGCATTGAAGGCCGGCCGATGAGGTTCTACGCTGGAGCGCCGATCTGGGTGCTAGGCGAGTGCATTGGCGCCGTGTGCGCGTTCGATGTGGCGCCTCACAAATCGACGAGCACAGCCATGACGTCAACGCTCGAGTCCGTCGCGAAGATCGCGTCCGAGGTGCTGGAACAACGCGTGAGCCAGATGACACCAGCTGACGACGAGCCTGAAACACTTCGTGGCACGCTCGCTCCCGCCTCAGGCTTCTTCTCCGCAAGTTTACTGGCGGCAATGGAGGAAGAAGGCGTTGGCTCGGGCTGTTCGAGGTCGCCGGCGTCCCAGACGGCAGCTGCGAGAGCAACAATGAGTGAACACGCTGCTGTGAACACGCGCGGCGGCTTCTACTCCGTGGAGCAGAATGAGATCCATCCTCATGACTCCTTTGCTTCACCTTGCACACGTGAAAGTCGTGACTCGGAATGCCAGTGGTTGGATGCCAGTGGTAGTCGAAGATCATACTATACGACGCTGCAACCAGTCCCGCAGGAGTATGGCGACAAGATTTCGCTGGCGATGGATCTGTTTCATCGACTGCAGAGTCACTTCTGGTCGGAACGGCCCATCGATACGTCGGCGCATGGTCTGTACAGCAAGTTCATGGAGAGCGGAGTTAGCAACAACAGGTGCAGCGGGAAGAGCAGCAGCAGCAACACAAGCGGCAGCGCTAGCAGCTTTACTTGCTCCGATGGGTCGACTTGGACGGTGAAGACGTTCGAGACGCTGCAGCACGGGCGGCTGTTTACGCGCACCAACATGAAGCTGACGGGGGACTGCGCGGATATTGTGGCGCAGCTGCTGAATTATGAAGACGCGCGCATCTACCAGAACTTGTTCTGGCACGTCAAGCGCTGGTACAAGCTGAATGACTCGACGTGGATGGACGAGATGGCGTTCCGGCCAGGTGTGCTTGGTGTGCAGCAGGAAGAGCTGAGTGTTTTGAGCCACTGGCGGCAGTATCCCGACGGCAGCAACGTTATCGTGGCCGTGAACGGCTGCAACCTGTACGAAGCCGACGAGCGCGACCTCCTCTTCGGATGGTTTGTGGCACCGTGCAGCCTTGACGACGGTTCGCAGTCTATCACCGTCTCGTGCATCGTCGCTCAGCCGTACGAGAACCAATCGGCGGACCAGAACATCAGCTTGGACCTTGCGATGCGCGTTAGTCGCTCTGCACCCGCGTCGTTCAAGCTTCCACCCAGCGTTTTGTTGTCCTCGGAGGCGATGAACCAAACGTCGAAAAGTGCGCGGCAAGCCGCCGACGACCAAACCACACAAGACCCAGTGCGCAGCACGACGTCGCTCCCTCGCCGCTCGTCGATGGCGAGCTACTCGGACGACAGCGTGTCGTTCCCCGTGAGCAACAGCGCGGCGATCATTTCGCTGCAGCAGCATGGACAAATGGCGCGGCTGAACGACAACGAACGCATGATGATCGACCTGCTGGACAAGACGATCAGCACGCAGGAGATCCTGGCAGCCCAGCAGAGCGAGATGGCCGGCGTCATCGACCTCCACGGCGCGCAGCTGCAGCGAATATCCACCGCCATCGAGCGCGTCGAGAGCCTGCTGGCCGACAAGTCGACGCGCCTGCGCCGCGACGGCCCCGCCACCACCTCATGGCACTCGCTCAACTGAGGAGAAAGTGCGGGCGCGGGGCAACCAAGGAGAAAGGCGCACAAAAGTGCCGAATTACAGAATATATGGTTGAAATGGACAAAGCTAGAGTATCAATTTTACAAAATGGCTACATCCGAGATTTTTGTCTGCGTTGTTACCACTTAATACTCAGAAAAACTACAAATATAGGCATAGCAGGTTGAAGTGACCATCACTCTTCCGATTCTTGGAAAATACGAGGATGAAAGGTCGCATTTTAGATCCCGCTGGCCGGCAAGAAAGAAAGAGAGAGAGAGAGAGAGAGAGAGAGAGAGAGAGACGATGGCGTTCCGACTTACCGCTAGCCCGATGGAGGAGATGGAGCGCCTGAAGCGGCTCAAGCACGCGGACCCCGAGTCGGCGGCGAACGTTGTGGCGAACGGGAAGCTGCTGCTCGAGTACGCGGCGAAAGGCGAGCTGCGCGCGCTTCAGACGTGTCTCGAGCACATTCATGAGGTACGGGCGTGGTTGGTTATCTCTATCCACGACCGCTTGCTTATAATTGTGGTGTTACTAGGGGGACGTGCTCGTGTATCACTTGGTGCGCATGTTCCGCGCGGCGTGCGCGTCGCAGCGCCTCGACATCTTGCGGTTCCTCGTCACCAACGGATTCGACCTGCAGCACGCGATTATGCGCAACATCCTACACGAGACCGTCGAGGAGATCGCAGATGACGACGCAGAGAGCGCCGAGCGCGCGCAGGCTCTAATCCGCTTCCTGCTGGACAACGGCGTGGACGTCAACTGGCAGCGGAAGGGCGATCTGCTCACTGCGCTTCATATCGCATGCCAGAAGAGCCTGTACGGCATCGCATACTTGCTGGTGCTGTACGGTGCCGATGTGAACGCGATCGCACTGGTACGTCCACAGACTAGAAGTTCGTTCAAGCACAGAGTTCAGTACTAATATTGATCTCCCTGTTCCCCACATAGCACGACGAGATGCCGCTCACATGCGCAAAGCAAGCGAGCCAGTTACGAAACCAATCACAACGGCAGCAGCACGAAAGCGACCAGCTCGTCGACTTCTTGGTCGAGAACCACGCCCGCGAGACATGGCGAAGGCAGCCTGCGTCACGGACAGCCAACGCTTCATCGACAACAACTCAAAATGGTCAGCAAGCTCAGACAAGCGGCTCAGTTTCAGCCGACAGCAGTGCGTCTCGCGGCAAAATCCTCAGTTTCTCCGGGTGCGTCAGTTTCCAATGCACTGACTTCGAGTTAGACGAAGGTACTCCAGCTCAAGGCATCATGTTTGACACACCGATGTAGAAGATCAACGGCTATGTGATCTGCGAAAAGGATTAGTTCGATGGCGCTTAGCAACATGGCCATGTGATTTCAGAGGACGACAAATTGATTGATCTTTGTGCAATGCACTTTTTGAGACGCGGGTTGCGGTGGACGGCCGCTTAAGAAGATACTCTGGGTGCTGCAAGTGCGAAGGACCAGCAACTTCATTTGAGGTCTGGTGCAAGATCATTTTGGACAGCCAGAGCAGAGATTACTCGACGTTGTCGGGTCGAGTATAGCGTTGGTGGTTATGCGCTGATGCCGTAGGCTTCCAAACATGATCGATTACGAGATTGCAAATGAATCGGACGTTTTTTTCAGATCGGGGCTAGGCAATGCCCCCTATATGTAGGTATTTATTTTGTGGCCTATCCTAGGAGTAGGCATTTTGCTGTCTAAGCTAAACTATGCAAAGGGATCGGACGTTTCCGCGTTGACCAAAATAATAATGTGTACCACATTATGTTGTTGTATGACAGCGGTCAAAGTAAATATGATGTGTACTACATTATCACATTAACGTGGGGCATACAGCTTCATATAATGTGTACCACATGATGTTGGGACAGTCTGCGGCAACGTTGAAGCAGAGGCAACCCGACTCCAGTCCGCCATAATGCACAGCGCGCGTACTTTCCCGCCCAGCGCCGTGGTCTTCCGCTGTGGCCGCAGCGCGGACGGCACCTCGAAGCGCCAGGTGTAACGCTGCCCGCTCTGAGCGTGCTCTCCAGCGCGAATGTACGTTACCTACGCTGGCCATGAACGACAAGCACAGTCAGAATTGTCAATGCACCTTTCGTTCGGCTGTCTGTCCCAATACGCACGCCGCCGAAATCGGGGAGCGGACCCCCCTTTCTCTCCCAAATACATCGCCCACGCGCGAGCATCGCGCCTGAACCCTCGCTCGGCTTTTCTCGCCGAGAAAGGCCTCCGCCGGCACCGCTCCCCCATTCTTTCTCCGTAGCCAGGCCGGGCGAGCGGAGCTCCTCGCACTCCCAATTCCCATCGCTCCAATACAGGCGCTCTCGACAGCCCCCCTCCCCTCCATCATCGCTGGCCTCCAGCCTCGTGGGGCTTCCCGGCGCCAAGGGCAAGCGGGCCGCCGGGCGAGTCGCACACCGCGCTCGCCCCAGCGCCGATTACTGACGCGCTGGAGCGGCTGAAGGCGGGCAGGTTCATAATTGTGTTGGTGATTGTGTACACCCGGATGGGAAAGGTGACGCGGCGAGTTGTGATCGCTATGGGTTTGCAGATTGCCGTCTGCGCGCTGCCTGAGCGGCGGAGACGCCATGTCAGCACGACCGAGTTCGGGTCAAGCAAGAAACGAGCGTTCGCGCGCCACTCGATCGACAAAAGAGCGCATAGCACCACTCGTACACACGGAAAAGGTCTAAGAAGGAAAAGAGCGCGACCGAGCGTTACTCGAGGATGAGAGGAAAATAAAATATCGAGAAAGAGTGGCCAACGCCACTCGGGCACGGTAGCGAATAGTTCAGACGAGAGATAGGCATCATTAGATCGAGCGCTCCAGGCAGCAGCATCGTCGGAAGTGCTGCGCATACAATCTGCCGGAGCGGCGCACGGACGGCCTCAAGCAGTTCGTGATATCAGTTTCAACAGCGCCATGGACGCCATCAGCGCGGCTGTTCGGCGTACAGCAGCGGCACAAGGGCGCGGACCGTCTGGGCGAGACGGTCAAGTGTCGGTCACCGCGCTCATTAACGGTTTACTTGTGAGGCAGACACTGACATTGTGTATTGTTGCTGTTGGTGTGTGTGCTCATGCAGGTTACGGGCGTTTTGATTGGCTGGAGCGCGTTCACACGCGGCTACGGCGCGTCCCGGACGAGCAGAGCGAGCGGAGCAAGAAGAGCGTGTGCAAGCGCCTCGCGAGAGGGTTCGCCGTTATTTCTAGGTGCACACAGTCGCTGAAAAAGAGCGCTTAAAGCGCCACTCGAGCGAGAAAAGAACATTGCCGTGCCACTCGAGCACGTTATAGTCGTAGTGTAGTGAAGGATACGCTCAAGCGTTATCGTCTCAGTCCCCAGCGGAACGCATGCGACGCAACCAGGAGCCGCGATTGCGGTTCCGAGCGACTTGAGTGCCCTGGATGGCTGCTCCTCGTGAGTAAGCGCGTCCACTGGCCACTCTGGTGCGCTACCACTGCAGGAGAGGGTCGCGAGCGTCGCCTGTGAGCGACTTGAGCGCCGGCGGACTGCTGCTCCAATGGTAGAGCGCGTTCGCGAGTGACCCGAGTGCGCTGGGTGGCAGCTCAGCCCCCTCACGCGGACGAGCGTGTCCAAGAGCTGCTGCAGGTGAGCATTTGCTGTTGATTCGGTTTATAATTGCTCCTACTGACCATGTTCATCGTTATTGTGTATCTACCGTACGTGCCAGAGCGACTTGAATGCGCCAAGGGCGACTCGAGTGCGCCGCAGCAGCTGGAGAGGGCCGCGAGCGAATTTGGACGAGCGCGATTAGGGGCTACTGGCGGTACGGTATTGCTTTTCTGGTGCATGCTGCTGCGCTCTGGGTATGGATGTTAGTGGGAGTTTTAATTGCAATTTTGTTCGCGAATTGCGGATATCGGACTCCCGATATCCGCAATTCAATGTTCCAGTCCAGGACGCTGGACTCCAGCTCAAGAGAGGCAGGCGGATTAGAACGGCTCCATCGAGCTCATCGTCAGCCCAAGAGCTAACGTTCCGCACCACCGAGATGGAGCGCCAAGACCCAACCAAGAGCCACTCGAGTGCCCAAGTGCAACACACACAAAGGAGGCGGCCTCGATAACGATGGAGACCTCGACAACCACAGCAACTCTGTGGATGCATTAGGGTAGCTGAACACCTAGGTATTAGCACTAACTGGTGATCTTGTGATCTGTTGTTATACAGGCATCCACCTGAAATTGCACCAGCAGTAGCTCGAGCGGTGTCATCAGCGATCAACCCGTTTCCGACAGCGCCATGAGCGACCAGAGCGGCGCGCGCAGCTCCTACACCATCGCAGTCAGCGTCAAGAGCGACCGAAGCGGCGTGTACAGCTCGTACATAACCGCCGACGGCACCAGCGAGCGTCGTCGGCGCCTCGGACGCCATGAACATCGGCGGCGGCGACGACCTCCGTCGTCCCCCAGAGCTGGCTCGTCGCGGAGACGAGGCAAGACGAGCCGAGCCGTGTCGATTGGCGGCGGTCGATTGGGGCAGACGGTTGTTGGTATGGAGAGAGCGTTCGTTGGCTTAGCATGTTCGGAAGGGTGTAGTAGGCTGAAGTTGTGACTTGTTTCGTATTTGGTGGTGCATGTTGTAGTTGTTGGATGTCTGGGCCGTCTCGCGGGCATCAATGTGCAGCTCGACAGCGACCGAGAGCGCCCAGATGTCATCCGCGAGCGCCCCGACGGCGTCCGCGAATGATTGGACGGCGTCTGAGTGTGCCAAGACCGAGACCGGCACATTCGATAGCGGCTCGAGAAAGAGTTCATACTCTGCCACCACCTCCGCGTACATGCTATGGCGGGCCACAAAGGTGGTAGTCTCAAGCTTCTTTTGTTGCTAGTGAATGCGCTCGCACCGGCGCGCAAGGGTCTGTCTACCGGCGTGGTCATTGCGTGCATCTTTGAGCAACACTGTGGTGGCGTATCTGCTGCCGCTTCTGTCGGAGATATTTTATTTCGTGCCGGCATTGATCAGCTCGACTACGACGTCCAACTTTCCTCTGAATTAGCGGCGTGTCCCCTCCGCATCGGTGGCGGCGGTGGTCGAGACGCTTCGTCAGCGTGGGCGCGCTGCTGCCCTCTTTTGCGGCAATCATCAGTCGTTCGTTCGCTCGAATCAGCGCCACTACCTTTTCAAAGTGCCCCGCACGAGTGGCAAGTTGCGGTTGAGATCGGCCTGGTCCACCCCAGCTCTTGCCAACGTGGTGTGGACAGCGTCCAGTCGACCGAACCTCGCCGCCAGCAGCAGCGGCGACCGGCTAGAGCTGCCCATGGAGTTGTTATCGACGCTATGCCCGAACTACTGCACGACCTGATCGTTCTTTCCGACTGTAGAGGTTAGGTTGAACACCTCCTGCCTGGACAGCGGCGACATCCGCCCTTCGCCTCAGCCGCCCCTGCTTGAACGTCATCACTAAATAGCGCTGTAAGTCAGCGACGCTACTGGAGTGATTAACGGCCTACTCGAGTGGTCTCGCGCCACTGTTTGCGGTTAGCGGTCAGCAAACAACGATATGGACGGCCGACAAACAGATACAGCACGTCGTACGACACCCACAGTGCTTACCCACGCCACGCATGCGTTGTACGCATTGCGTTCGGACAGCACAAGCGACGGTCGAAGACCGTGCACCCGAAGCTCCTGAGGCGGCAAAGCGATGCAAAGTCCATGCAAGCACAGCACCAGGCGCGTTCACTGCGGCCGAACCCAGCAACGTGTCGGCCTTATCATCTCTGACGGACGGATCCAGTCAGAAGTGTACCCATTGTAACCTCCAGCTTGGTCTCCGATAGTGTGTACCACACTACCTTCACCTTCGCGCAACATCGCAGCAGTTGAGGACTGAGCAATTTTTCGCGGGAACCAGTACCAAGCGGATCAAAGTGGCGGGGAACTTGAACTGAGCAGTGGGGAACATGCTGCCGCCGCGACCGAGCGCCACGCCTTCGCCGGCGCCTGTAGCGGCCGCGGGGACGCCCGAGGGCCCCAAGAAGAAGCGCCGCACGCTGCGCGACGCCGAGCAGGAGCTGGAGGAGAGCCGCCAGGCGCTCGCAGACGTCAAGCGCAAGCTCATCCTCACCGTATTAGAACTTGCTGTTCATCTTCTGGCCGAATGCGTTCACATGCTGCATGGCTAACAGCGTTGCTGCTGTGCCATTGGGTGGACCAGGCGCGGGAGAATGCCAAGATGAAGGTGCTGCTCATGAAGTACATCGACCGGGACGACTCGCTGCTGAGCTCCAGCCAGCTCAGCGTCGGCGAGGTGCGCTTACTCTCTCTCTCTCTCCATCACTCCCTTCTCCAACACGAGGACTCGATCTCTGACGCCTGTCTGTCCCATTAACCGAGCAGTCGAGCAGCCAGCGGAGCGCGACGGACGCTGTACCCACTACAACATCGTCGTCGTTCACGGACGTGAGCCGGCCCGAGTCAGCGCTGTCGCTGGGCGTGACGACCGAGGAGGAGGACAGCGAGACGAGCACCATGTGGGCCGACGACTTCGCCGGCGACGACGTGGGCGACGGCCCGTTCGAGCCCGTGAGCCAACTGAGCCAGATCAGCCAGGCGAGCCACTGGAGCGAGCTCAGCTCCACGTCCAACCTGGACGAGATCATCAACTTCCTCGACTCACACGACAAGACGGAGAACGAGCGGTGCGATGTGCACCATTGATACATGAAGGCTGTCTAATGTGGGCTCATAGGTGTGTTGTTTGTGTGGCGGTTGCATAGGTTGACGACGCTGCAGACGGACTACAAGCGGCTCAAGGAGCAGAAGACGGTCGTGCGCGTGGGCGTGGGCGTGCTGCTCATGTCCAAGAAGCACCCCGACTGCGTGCTCATCGGCCGCCGCAAGGGCTCGCACGGCGAGGGCAAGATGGCGCTGCCAGGTGCGCAAACACGTTGGATGCATCGCGGCTCTGGTGTCGCAACATGAAGCTCACTCCGTCACTGACTAAAACACGCAGGCGGCCACCTCGAGATGTACGAGTCGTGGGAGGACTGCGCGGTCCGAGAGGTCAAGGAGGAGACAGGTAAGGTGTTGATGTCAGTGGATTACTCGGTCCATTGCTTGTAATTTGGTCTCACAATGCGTATCGCTGTTCTCCACAAGACCTGGACATCTCCAAGCCGACGTTCGCGCACGTGACCAATGATCCGATGGAGGAGGAAGGTGAGCACTGCATCATGTTGTTGCGTGTCTGATTAATTGCACGGTCCGATGCTCTGTTGATTACTCACTCGTGGCTGACCGATTACTCCTCGTCGTGGTCCCCAACATCGGGTCACAATCGCCGTAGACAAGCACTACATCACCATCCTGATGCAGGCCGAGGTGGACGACGCGCAGACGCCCAAGAACATGGAGCCGCACAAGTGCGAGGGCTGGCGCTGGGTCCCGTGGCGCGAGCTGGCCGCGCGGGACGACATGTTCACCCCGCTGCTGCACCTCACGCACGGTTCCTTCCGTCCCTCCTTCGTGTAATCAGCCTGTGGCCTAGCCTCGTTGCACGCAGAGACGCAACGATGGATGCGACTCGGATGAGACGAAGAGAATCTCGAAATCTTCAACATCTGCGGCGTAATCGTTCGGCTGTCGGTGGGAAGGAGCAGCAGCGTAATCCGTCGGTGTGAGCGTGTTCCAGAGCGGTGAACCAGCGAGGTGGGTGGGTCTCACCGGTGGGAAGCGACTGTATGTTGGACGAGTGTTGGACACGCACCAAGTTATGGGTGACCGAAGGCGGCAGCGTCCAATGACATGCGAATCAAGTTGCCAGATGCCGTATGATCGAATGCATGGTTCTCTTTATATAACTTAATGGTTTCTTGTTGTTTTGTCTTTATCGGTCGGTGGCAGTCTGTCTGTCTAGCTATGAAGTTCGAGACAGTTCTCTTAGTCTCCCGCCTCCAACTCGAACGCTTGAGCGCACCACACCATGCGGACGCCTCCGAATAGATTACCGTGCTCGACTACATCAGTCGAGCAAAAGAAGATGCTGCCTTGCTCACTGCTGGACAGCCTCGTGCACGACGTACATCTTGACGTAGAAGACGACCCACGCGAGCAGCGTCACGAGCACCGCCACGCTCACGCCCATGTGCTCGCACATAAAGTGCCCGACCGCTGAGGGTTCGCTCGTGGCCAGCTGATCGCTACGCGCGGCTTGGTGCGCCTGCTTTTCTCCGCGGGCCTTAAGCTCCAGCTCGTCGTCCTCCTCGTCTCCGCTGCTGATGTGCGTCTCAAACAGGCTGCTACTGCGGTCCACCTTGAGGCGGCGGCGGAAGTCCAGCTGCACGCAGATGGTCTTCTGCTCGGCGGACTGCACGCTGGCGCCCTTGTCGGCGAACTCGCCGCGGTCCATCTCGACGGCCGCGAGGTAGGCGAGCTCGCCCTTGAGCAGCTCCGAGACCAGCACCTTAGTGGACGCCACCTTGGTGGAGCGGAGGAATGCCTGGTCCCACAGCGACACCTCGAGCACGTCGTTGGTCGCGCGCACCGGGAACGACAGCGGGATCTTGGTCCACCGCGGGGACCGCTGGCGCTTGCGGATCGGGCTCTTCCAGACGGCGCCCGTGGACGACACGCGCAGCACCACGAACGGGTTGACGGACTTGCGCTTGCGGATGGGCGTCAGCTCCGTCGTGACGGCCAGCTCCGCCAACACGAACACGGGCGCGTCGTCGTCAAAGGGCGACGGCGGCGTCGACGCCTCCACGCTGCTGCTGCTCGTGCTGTCGCCGCTCGACAGTCGCTGGCGCCGCGGTCGCGTAGAGGCCATCGAAGTGGACGCCGCGGTGCTTTCGATCGTCTTGGCGGCCTCGATCATGGCAATCGTCTTGTCCGAGCAGGAGAAACGGCGGGAACCGCAGCCGTCCCTCGAGGACGAGGTCTCATCCTCCGGCTGGGTGGACGTGCGGCCGCTTGTCACGTCCGCGTCGCTGTCGTTCTCGTCGTCCGGCTTGATGCTGGTGCTGCTGCTGCGGCTCGAGTCGTCGTCCGACACGTCGCTGGCCATGGACCGGCGCGAGTCCCCAAAGGACCGACGCAGCTTGGAAGTCAATGGGGAGGACCGCAGGAACTCCTGGAAGGACTTGTTGCACTTGGCGTCTGGCAGCGGGACGTGCGAGATGGCGCCGATGGTCGAGGGCGACTCCCAGTCCAGCACCTCGATGTACAGTGGGTCTTTGAACAAAATGCCGTGCTCGTATACAAAGGACGACTGCCAGAGCCCCGTGCGCGCCGGACAGCCCTTGACGTGCAGGTTCGCGCTCAGCTTGGTCATGCGTGCGCCCACGAGGTGAGCCAGCACGGCCGACTGGCCCTGCAGACTCGTGCCGTCCATGGTGCGCATCGTCACGTCCCGCGCCAGGAACGGCACGATCAGCGCCGTGTCGTTCTTCTTGAACGCGTGCGCAAACCGGATGTGATTGATCAGCAGCTGCTCGATCTTGGGCTTGTCCTCCGCCGCCATGGCCTCATGTCCAGTGGCGATGCGGTTGGCGTCCGCGGCCTCCGGCGTCTGCTCCAGCGCCGGGACGGACGGGACGGACGACGTCGACAGCGGCCGCCGCTTCCTGGTCGACACCGGAGGCGAGTTGCTGCTCTTGGTAGTCCGCCAAGACACGGGAGGACGCGTCGCCACAGGCGTCACGCGCATGTTCGCCACCGAACTCGACTGCGACTCGCCCATGCTCCCTGCTTAGTGATGGCTGCAACCTGGTTATTGGGAAAGAGTCCTGGATATTCGTCCAGCCCCAAAATTTCTTCTTGGCTGCGGACCAATGGGATGGAATATAACTGTGGGGGTGTGCGACTCTGAAGCTCAATGCTGCGGACGGCGGACACTGTTGCGGAGCGCGCGCCAAATTGAAAAATAACAAGGAGAGGAGCAGGTGCCACCTCCGAGGGTAGGGGGGACTAGGCCGGCCGGTCGAACGTCGTCCCACACATACAAAAACTAAGAGCAACGAGAATGTGGATGGAGTGATTGCTCTGGAGTAAACATTGTGGAGAGTTTACTTAACCCCGGTTTCCTAAACAACCTGCAAGAGATGATTATTCAAAGGTGAGGGATGGGGTAGGGCTGGATCGAACAGCTGCTTATTGCGGACGGCGCTTAGGGTTATGGAGCATTCGAGCCGCTTGAAATCCATCGATTTCTGTCCACTCCACCCATGCGAAACGCTTGAGCAGTATGGAGTGGGCCAGTGCATCCGCAGACCGTATAATACATCCCAGGCTCCTTTCCTTCCCTTTTCGGTCTTGTTTATCAAGCGACGATGAATGGGGAGAGAGCCACTTCAATCGCGGGAATCAGGGGATCCTTCGCTGCTTCTACGGTATTGGTACCCTTTTCGGCAGTTCCAGCGGCCGCCTAACGGTCAGGCAGTCGATATATGACATGCATTCTCGGACGGGGCGCATTATGATTGGATGAAGCTTATTCCTGGCTCGGCTCTGTCGCGTTCAAGGCATTGTAGAATATACTACTTTATGCGTAATTTACCGTTGCGGTGCCGGATACATGCGTCCCGCCTTTTACCCCGAGCGAGAATAGGGTTGCGGGCCGCTTTGGTTGATTGCCACTCTGTTGGGGAGCAGACTGGTTGCCCGCCACGCGTGTGACGAGTCTGTCCGGCCGGCCCTTCACTGGTATCGTATCGCGTGGCACCAGCAAACCGGGTGAGTGTAATTTTGGCAGTGGGCGCCAGGCCGTCCGCAATGTTGAGTGTTTAAATCCCGAAAAAGAAGTGCACACTGCTAGACCCGCTTAATTTTTGCGGCTGACTGAGAAATGCAGCGCCCCCTTCCCCCCAAGAAATGCGGACCGGGTCGTACTGTAGACCGCTCCTCTCATTCGATAGGTACAATCTGGGGCAACCACACCACTCAGTCAATAAAGTAAAATACCGTCCAAATGTGAAAATTACCATCTCTCGGGCCGCGGTGCCAGTCACGATAGACTGGCGTTGTCGCGTTGCGTTCAGATCAGGTGGTCTGGATAAAGAACGCGCGCGTCATCAAGCTGTGGGCCGTGCCGGCGTAAACCCCTCGATAGAATGCCGTGTGATCCAGAAACCCCCGTTTCAGTGACTATCCACGCCGCCAGTCGAGCTTCAACTGGACAATGCGTGAGAGTAATCACGGTACGTCGCAGACCAAAATTATGACCAGTCATTTAATGCCAACGCCGATTACAGCACAAAGCATGCGGCGCCATCCATCACGTCGCCTTGCGGCAAGTTGTCATGCTGCTGGGCAATGAATGAGATGGGTCTCGCCCCTATTCTCTCCGCTAGTTGACGCCGCCGCGGCAGTATTACTGTCCGCCGGCGGTAAATTACGCAACATGCAATGCTGTGGTGGTGGGAAGTTCGAGAACCAGTCCTGAGCCATTCGCACACATGTGAGCCGGCGCCAAGTGTTTACGCGAACCGAGCGCTTTATCCAACAACGCCGCTGCCGACATGGAACTCTCCGCGGAGCAATCGACCGCTCTCCGGGAAGATCTGCCTTATCACTCTTACGTACTTCGAAGTAGTACAGTATGCTGCTTCATTGGCTTGGGCGTCGCATTCGGCCTGCCGAGATCGCAACGAGTGGAGCGTGGTGTCGCTTCGATTGGCGTCAACAGCAGCGGCGTAATACTTCTAGCAGCGGAACCAACAGCATCCCGTAATCGACCTACATGTGCTATACTGAATCATAAAGCAGCAACGAGATAGGTACAAACGCGAAAGGTTTGAAGAACCAAGCACTAAAATACGCCCTCTCATCGCAGAATAGCGTCCAGCGCGAGCCGCGTGGCCGCTTGCGTTAAACGGCTAGTCGACACACTGCGTCCGGCTTCCATGGAACTTGTGGCGGGCAAAGCAAATCGAACTCAACGGTGACGAAGGACGGAATACACACGCAGCTATAAAGACTAGTGGCCAATGCCAACAGCGTCGGAACGTCCCGAGAATGATTTTTCTTTTTAAATTCGAATAAAACGGAGAGTGCTGATCGCGTATACATACAATTTCCAACAGCATTCTCGCAAATTCTCCCCCATTCCTTCTGCGAGAATAGACTTCGCTAAAAACGAACGAGACTGTTTCGACTGGAGTCGCCTTCACTGTACGGCGGTACTGAACATCGAGCTTTACTCTCTCATACACAGCAACGCTGTTGTTCCTAGAGTAATCAACGCGGCCAGTTACCCACACTCTTGCGGCCACACTTCATCGTCATTCCTTCATTTCACCCTCCCCATCTATCCCGTACGATTCGGCTCACTCCTTCCGTGTAGTTTTACGACGTACAGTAGAATTCGGTAGAAACGCGTCCCACTGGCGTTCCGTGAACAGCGAAATGCATTCTGAGACCATCACTCGTCCAGCGTAACCCATGTTGAAGTTGACTCTGGTGTGCGCCACACCAGGGGATCACGTCAGGCTGCAACATGCATTGCACCAGTCCGCGGCATTACCCCCGCCTTCCCGTTCCTCCCGTCACAAACACGACACTAGGGAGCGATGACTTGCCGTCCGCCGGACCGGAGCAGCGCGTCGAGGGCCTCGGCGATGCGCGCCCAGCTCTCGGCATGCGCGATGGCCTCGGGCACGTAGCCGAACTTGCGCCGGATCTCGGCGCGCACGAGTCGCAGGAACTGCCGCACCTCTCGCACCAGCTCGCGCACGCGGTCCGTCAGCTCGCGGTAGCCTCGGATGGATGTCGTGAGCGCGCGCTCGGCTTCTGTTCGCTGTCCGCTGAGCTGCTGCGCCTCGTGTTGAAGCCGCGCGATCTCGAGCGCCTGCTGCTGGTTCTCGATGGCCAACGCACTCGTAGACGGCGACTGAGACGAGCGAGTCGCGTGCAGCTGCGCGCGCAGCTTGAGCAGTTCCTCGTGCTGCGCCTCGAACAGTGCGGCCTTCTGCTGTTGCCGCTGGAAACTAGCAGCCACGTGCTCCTCGAACCAGCCCAGGCACTTGTCCGAGACGGCCGCCAGCCCCGCAATCTGGCACAGCACGGCGTTAATGATCAGTTCAATGCATCCAAATCGTAATGAGGAGCATTTTACTTACAAGGGCAGCGGTGGAAGCCTCCTGTTCGCGGTTATCAGGCGATGCCGGCATCGTCGCATCATTTCCCTCGGACACTGGTGAGACCCCTCCACCAGTATTACGACTCGACGAGGCGCCGCCTTCATTTGGTGGGACCAGAGAAGCCGTGGTTGTCGTCTCGTCCTGATCAACGAGTGCCGACCCGAGGTCGACGCTTTCGCGCACGGCCACAAGCTTCTCCAAGTGGACCCGGAACATGTCACTCAGGTCGCGCAGCTGGTCTCGGCCACGCTCCACCATCTCACGCGAGCGCTCCCGTCTCTTCTTTAAAGCGGCATTTTCAGCCTTGAGCTCTTCAACGCGACGTCTGGACGCCTCGTGGTCCTGCTGCATCGCCTGCGCGTTCGCCTCGAGCTCCTCGCGCTCCTGTAGCGTTTGCTCGACGGCTTGGAGCTTGAGCTGCAGCCGCGTCGCCTCTCGTAGTTGTCGCTGTGTGTGGCTGCGCTTGGGCGCCTGCGTGACCATGTGCCGCACCGCGCGCTCCTTCCACTCGAGCAGCTCGTGCACCTGCGCGCGCAGCAGTCGGTTCTCCTCGCGGAGCTGGTAGTTGGCGTGCTTCAAGTGGGTCAGAGGCTGCAAGTCGGCCAGCGCCGCCGCCGCCGCCCCTGCCGCCATACTCGCTGCTAAATCGTGGCAATATGGCGTGAGGTCGTGTGTGAGAGTACGAGCGTCGCGGTGGTTTCCCGTCGGAGACCAACCGGCGCAGCTTAATTAACGCTATTGTTGGCCGGCGACCGGTGATCGGCGACGGCTCGTTGCATAAGATCAAAAGCTTCACACAGCGTAAGACCCTACCTCCCATGTCGGTCATGCGCGGACGTTCGCAGTTTATCTGGCTCGCCCCCATCATCGCCGTCGCAATCATCAGCTCGCGCTTCGTCTCGGCATTTAGCTGTGACGGCGGGTGCAGCGGCCACGGCGCATGTGAGAAGGCTACAGGTCGATGCAAGTGCTTCCCAGGGTACATCGGCACCACGTGCAAGTCGCAGTCGTGTCCGATGGGCACGGCGTGGGCTGACTACGCGACGGCGACGGACGCGGCCCACAATTTGGCCGAATGCTCGGCCATGGGCGCCTGCGACCGCTCGACGGGTGTATGCAAGTGTCAGGCAGGCTTTGAGGGCATCGCGTGCGAGCGAATGTCATGCCCGACGTGCACTAACGGTCGGTGCGTGAGCATGCGAGAAGCGGCCGAGATCCACGACAACACCAACTTCTTCGTGGCCACGACGTACTCGCTCTGGGACGCCGACAAGATCTTTGGATGCCAGTGCGACAACGGCTTCTTCGGCTTTGACTGCTCACAGCGCATGTGTCCGAAAGGGGATGATCCCATGACGACCGGCCAAGTCGACGAAGTGCAGCATCTGAACTGTTTGTGCGACGGGTGTACGGGCACTTTTGTGCTCATATTTCGTCGCCGAACGACTGTCAACCTGTCGCCCACGTCGACTCTAGCGGAACTCAAGGCCGCGCTCGAGAAGATCGACACCATCAACGGCGTCACAGTGACACTGTCAGGCTCGGGGAGTACGATTTGCGACTCCGATGGCGCCACGGCATCCATCACGTTCATAAACAACCCGGGCAATCTACCGGAGCTCCAGATCCAGAACCGACTCACGGGCGGGACGTCCGCATTGTCCATCTCTAGCGGAGGCGCATCGGGACTGTACGACTCTGCCGGAGCGAGCGCCGACGGCACACGGGAAGAAGTTGATTGCTCGAACCGAGGAATCTGCAACTACTACACCGGCGTGTGCAAGTGTTATCCAGGATTTAGCAGCAGCGACGGTGCAGGCGGGGCGGGAACACTCGGGGACTGCGGGTACGGCACGACGACGTCGTGCCCGATGACTATAAACGGTGTATGTGACGGCAGAGGTACATGCAGCGGCGCACCGTCCTACTCTTGCTCGTGTTGGGCGGGGTTCACAGGTCTGGACTGCACGATCCGCACGTGTCCGAATGGAATCGCGTGGTTTGATGGAGCGACCGCGCTTGACACCGCTCACGCGATGGCGACGTGCTCCAACAAGGGCTCCTGCGACTCGACAAATGGCGTGTGCATTTGCCTATCGCCCTTCACGGGCTCGGCTTGCGAGCTGCTCAAGTGTCCTGGCATGACGTCGACCTGCAACGGTCGCGGGTCGTGCAAAACAATGCAGCAGCTCGCGGCGTCGGCGTCATCGTCCACGGGCGATTCGCTGGGCGTGACGTACGGCAACACACTCAACACGCCGTCGACGTGGGACTACAACAAGATCCAGGGCTGCGACTGCGTCAAGAACACGTACTTTGGGCCCTACGAGGAGGCTTTTGGCGAAGCAGGCTCGTACGACTGCTCGACGCTGTTTTGTCCCACTGGAGCGGATCCGTTCGAGACCGGCAAGGTGAACGAGAAGCAGAGCATCTCGTGCCAGGCCGACGGTGGCACGTTCTCGCTCAAGTTCCGCCAGCAAATGACAACCGGAATCCGTTTTGACGCCACGGTGTCCGATGTGAAGACCGCGCTTGAGAAGCTGACGTCGGTCAGGGAGGTGGATGTCGTGTTCACTGGGAGTGCCACCACCGTTTGTGACGCCGCTGCTCCCGTCGGTACGTTTTCCAGCATTCTCCTCGGATAAAAAGCTTGTGTAGCGCTGACCATTCTGCTTGTATGGTTCCTTTCGCAGTCACGACGGTAGAGTTCACCTTCATGCAGGGTGACCTGCCGCCCATGACGGTGGTGAGCAATGCGCTGACATTGACATCGTCGACAGCGGCGATCTCAGTCACGGACGACGTTGTCAAGGGCACCAAGGCCAATGTTGAGTGCTCGGCGCGTGGAGTTTGCGGTGGGTTGTCTCGCTGGCTAATCAATAGGTCCGTTGCATATCGAGCGGTGATTGAACTGATTAACTTTGTCGGCCGTGTGACGCGTACAGATCGGACGAACGGCGTCTGCAATTGCTTCAGCTACTTCCTGAGCTCGGACGGCGACGGGCACTTTGGAAAGCGCGGCGACTGCGGGTACATCTCGCCGTACGCCAACACGGTGGTGCTCTGAGGCTCGCAGGTGATGCCAACCAGTCTGCATCGCATGAAAGAAGCGAATAGAGAACTTTCGGCGCGACCTGAGTTTCAGTTTCAGATTGGTGGGCGCAGCTTCTATGCAATTTGAAATTGAACCTGAAAGCTCCATTTCGGCGACTCGTTATGATTCACTTTCAGTTCGAGAAGATCGCTTTTGATAGGTCGCCATTAAAAGGGCGCCTGGCGAGGACTCTGAAGGGCACGGCTCGCCGCACTCGTGAGCTAATTGATCATTTTCATCATGAGCAACGACAGCGCCGAGAGTCAGCACGTGGAGCAGCCGGCCGAACAACCACATAAGCTACGCAAGAAGTTTGCTGCCATTGACGATGTCGTTCTTTTGCGTGCTGTCAATGCCTACCGTTCCTGGCGAGTGCCTGTGGGCACCTCTAACGGGATAATGAAGGTGTTTGATGACATCGCCGCTGCGTGCGAGGTGGATCCTGAGTTCATGGTCGACAAACAAGGTGCAGCTCTGCGGACGCGCTTCAATACGTTGGTGCAAGAGTATAAGAGTGGTCAGTGCCGCTCTATGCGCAAGTCCGGTACCGTCGAGCAATACAAAGAGCGGGAACGCCTGCTACAGGACATTATCGCCCAGATGCACGACTGGCAGGAGCAGGTAAACGCTGAGAAAGGGATCCGAGATGCCAAGCAGCAGGCTATCGAGAGCTCGGGCGAGTTGTTGCGTCGGCTTGCGATAGGCGAGCTGGATGACGACAGCAAGAGTGAGGGTGATGCGAGCTCAACCACGGAGATGTCAAGCTCCGACAAGGAGGTGGACACTGGCGGCGACCTTCAGTCACAGCGGGGCAGCACACACGGCCATCACCACCGGCAAAGCGCGCAAAGAAGCCAAAGATTACCAAGCGCGAGCGACTCGCCGTCGTCATGGACACGCCGTCCGAGAGCATCAATTCCGTCAGTGAGGAGGACAGCGCTAAGTACGAGTACAAAGCGCAGCGACTAGCGTTTGAGCGCGAACAGGCAGAGCGCTAACGAGAGCATGCGGCGGAAGAGGCCGCCAAGAGCCGCAAGCACGAGCTGGAGCTTGAAGCGCGACGCCAACGAGCATATGAAGAGCGTGACAAGCGAGTGTTCGATTCTCTGTTGACGATGCTCGCCCAAAAGGATGGACCGAAGTAAGCAAGGCAACATCCTGTTAATTCAGTTAGGTTGAGATATGCATCGAGTGTCGGCGGAGCTAAGTTGAAATACATGGAGATCTGATTGCCAAGTGGCTGCATACAGGTGTGGCACTTTGTCAGAAGTGCGCCAACGGCAAACAATATGCCGACTGGAGTCTGACGGACGCGCTGCTTTTTGTCCCAATTCAGGAACTCCCATAGCGACTTGAGGCAGCCAAAGCCCCACTCGACACTTTCCTTCACACTGCTCATGTCGCGGTTGAACTCCATACCCGAGCTTGATGTTTGTTGGGTTGGACAACAGATGAATCGGCTGCAGCCGTAGGCAAGACCACCGTAGATAAACATGCCGCAACATATTCCTGTTTGGTCGCTTTCCATGAGATCGATGACACCGTTTAGGTTGAGCACGGTCGAGTCATGTCGTCGGTTCTCCAACGGGCCGTACAAGCTGACGGCGATGCCGTCGGGGGCCTGAATGCTTTGCCAGTTGAAGCAATGCTGACGTGGGTGGCCATTGTACACAGAGCGCTGCAAGTTTTCGTACTGCGACGCTGGCTGCGTCCGTGCGCTTGGACGAGCAATGTACTGCTTAGTACCGTCGATGAATGCCCAGCATGTCCGTAGAGGGGCCCCTTTTGCATGAATTGCGTCACAGTAGTCATTGATGCGCTGCTGAACGACTTGGTAGTTGAAGTAGAGCACATCTCGGTGCCGGTCGTACAGCAACTGGGCCGTCGCCTTGACAACACGGCTGTATGCAGCAGTCGAGCGACCAAATTCGCTAGCCACCGTTAACAGTTTTGATGGCTCCGAGAGCCGTCGGCACAGCATTGCCAGTGCTTCCACTGCCGAGACACAGTCGCCAGCAGTTGTCCGAACACCTTGGTCTGGAAGCTGTAGTTTCACAGAAAGAAGACGCAGCTGAGCGATAGTAAAGCGGTACCGCACACGTGCGGTTGCATCGTTAGTCATTTCGTCGAGCGTGCAGCTCCGAGAGACGCGCGGAGTCGTATCACGTAATCTAAAGCAGTTGTGCCGCATGAGGACCGCCATAATCCGTGCAAATCGCCTTTGGTTCTTCCTTGCAATCGTCCAGACTGCAGCTAAGACGACGAGAGCTTCATCGCCCGACAACTTCGACGCGACGAACGCCATCGCGCACTGACTGTGAACCTACACTTCTCCTCAAGTCTGCATACTCTCAAGAGCGGATAGGCTAAAGATAGACCGAGGCTTTCTCAAATCTACCCGCATTTGAGATGAAATCCGCCCTAATCACCCCAAATCTGGAGCTGAAACTGAAACGTGGTCGATTTTGGCGCTCCGAAAGCTCTCTAATTGCTTGGTGATCAATTAATCGTTTTGCTGCGACGCACCAACACTAGGTATTTGTCCTTTCATTTTTCAGCTTACCTTGCGAGCTGCACGCCCTTCATCCGCCTCCCACCACCATGACCGCGAACACTTGCAACGCCATGACGTGCACGACCAAGACGCGCACTACTGCGGCACACACGCCACCCACCGCCGAGATGCCGGCCACGGCCACGCTCGTGGCCGCCACGCCGACCGCCGAGGCGCAAACGGTCGCGGCGACAGCCTCCGTGACACCCGGCTCTGCGACGCGCGCTACCTTCACGCTCGTCGAGACGCTGCCACCATGCCGTCGATCACGACGCTGACAGAGCTGCTCTCCATCATGATGCCTGCCGAGGACTCGCTCGACGCCACGGTGGTCATCTCAGCGCCGACCAGGACGCTCGACTCGGCCGTCGTGCGCCCCGTTGGGACGCTTGCTACCGCGTCACTCCACGTTGCGCGTGATAGTGCCGCCACTTCCAGTGCTGCCCTGCGACCTGTGGTGAAGCGCGTGACTCCAGGACACAAAATTTGGCCGGCACGCACACCGCGAACAGGAACTAGTGTCCTGCGCGGAGCGATAGGCGCAGGCGGAGCTCGCGAAAACTGCCCGCCGCACGCAAGGAGGATGGAGGGTCGTATCACTCGCTGTCCCCCTTGGCAGTATCTCGGAGCGTTGTGACCCCCGTGTGTTGCGTCCGGGACCAGGAGGTCTAAACGAACGTACAGAGGCTGAGCGCTGGAGGAATTCCGGGTTGAAGCGGCCTGTAAACAACCAAATATACTACAAACGTTAATATGCA
>JAADXW010000144.1:0-35697 GCA_023337975.1 Phytopythium ostracodes
AAACGCGGTCAACGGCGGGAGGGAGCGACGGCTAATACAGGGAAAAAGCTCGCGGCCAACGCCAGGAAGAAGCGCGCGGCCGACAGCCACAGGATGCGCGCAAACAATAGCGGGGAGACGACGCGATCAACGGCGGGGGAGCGACGCGAACAACGGCAGGAGGAAGCGCTCGTCGACGGCGTTGTGGACAGCGTGACAGACGCGGAAACGAGCGGTGGACAGCACGACGAGCAGGCTCGCTAGGAATCGGTGGAGTTGCGACCTGAGTGGTGTCTTGCAGAGTGAGTGGTCAAGGGACTGCTCGACTCTGGTTGTTTTGAGAATGATTTTCCGTTGTTTTGTTGTTATTTTGCCGTATAATACAACGAATAAACCTTTACTTTAGTTTATGATTAGCATCAGATTGTGCCGTGACAAAATCATTGCAAAGCACAATACATGATTAAACTTTGTACGACCTCCGTTTTTGCTATCCCAGTCTACGCGAAGCCCTAGTCTCGTCTCGGGGGCGTATCCAGCGCGCCGACAGCTCCATTCTTAGCCCCATTCTTAGCTCCTGGCGTCCTAAGAATCGGCCGTGTCGTTTCGGGTCCTTGAAGTTGGTTGGCCCTCACGACTCGTGTCCGGTTGAAAGTGCGTCGTCTGCTTTCACGTGGTTCACACCACATTCGTCTTCGCTTCTGATTCGCTAAAATCAAAATGGTACACTATGCGTACCACGTAAACGGTACCCGCCTGCTGCTTTCCGCGTCTGCGCTATTGGTTGGTTGGCTCCTCGCCGCGGGTCCGTTCGTTGGTTGGCCAAGAGGACGGCGCGACGCGTCGGGCGGCCAGTGAATTGCTTCCAAGCGCGAGGCCATTCAAGAAGTCGCCTCTCGCGGACCTCTCGAGCTTTGTAAGGGAACTCACAGCAGCAGCAGCCAGTATGTCGGGTCGTGGATTCCGTGGAGGAGGTCGTGGCGGTAGCCGTGGCGGTGGTCGCGGCGACCGGGGCGGTCGCGGCGGTGGCCGCGGCTTCGGTGGTGGCCGTGGCGGTGGCCGCGGCTTCGGTGGTGGCCGTGGCGGTGCCGGTGGCCGTGGTGGCGGCCGCGGTGGCGCTCGTGGTGGCCGTGGCGGTGGCCGTGGCGGCGGCCGCGGCGGCATGAGTGGCGGCGCCAAGGTGGTCGTGGAGCCCCACCGTCACGCCGGCATCTTCATCGCGCGTGGCAAGGAGGACGCCCTCGTGACGCTCAACTCGACGCCCGGCAAGAGCGTGTACGGCGAGAAGCGCATCTCGGTCGAGGTCCCGTCGCCGTCGGGCGAGGGCACCGAGAAGGTCGAGTACCGCGTGTGGAACCCGTTCCGCTCCAAGATCGCCGCGGCCATCCTTGGTGGTGTCGACAACATCTGGATCACGCCCGGCGCCAAGGTGCTGTACCTCGGTGGCGCCTCGGGTACGACCGTGTCGCACGTGTCGGACATCGTCGGCCCCTCGGGCGCCGTGTACGCGGTCGAGTTCTCGCACCGCTCGGGCCGCGACCTCATCAACGTGGCCAAATCGCGCACGAACATTGTGCCGATCATTGAGGACGCCCGTCACCCGCTCAAGTATCGCATGCTCGTGCCGATGGTGGACACCGTCTTCGCCGACGTTGCCCAGCCCGACCAGGCCCGTATTGTGGCCCTGAACGCCAGCTACTTCCTCAAGAACGGTGGCCACTTCGTGATCTCCATCAAGGCCAGCTGCATTGACTCGACCGCCGCCCCGGAGGCCGTGTTCGCGCGCGAGGTTAAGAAGCTGCAGCAGGAGCAGTTCAAGCCCGCCGAGCAGCTCACGCTGGAGCCGTACGAGCGCGACCACGCCGTCGTCGTCGGCTCGTACCGCGCTGCCAAGAAGGAGAAGAAGTAAACGGTCTCATCGACGGAGGTACCTGTTGCCTCGGCGACGGGTATACGCATGAAGGTCCGCGCTCTTTGACTCATAGAGCGGAGAAGGAGGGGGTAGAAGGAGCTTGCTCTTCGCTTTTGTCCGTTCTCCGACCGCGTCTTGTTGGCTCGTTTCCTTTTGGCTCGATATATAATATACTTGTACAGCTTCTTCGCAAGCCTCGCGCTCTTCACCTGTTAATCAAGTTGTTGTTGTCATGATATACATGGACGCATTGACACGCTCCGTTGCCGTCGCATTCACGTCGTCGCCTAGTGCATGCGTACCAATTCGACTCCCACGACCAACACAACCAGCAATGACGGCAAATGCCGTGGCATCACTTCGGACTATTTAGAATGCTCAGCTACACTGCCGGAAGCCACCGGAGACACGCGTTTCGTTGGTTAGTCTTGCGCAGTTGCCAGGCGGCGAGCGTCAGCTGATGTATGAAGCGATGCGACAGAAGGAAGCAGCAGGAATGCCGTCGGATCATTGGGGACAAACACTTTACGCAGAAAGGAAGGCGTCCATTTGGCCCATCGACTTTCGGAGCAGCTAAATGCATACTTCTGGCCAATCAAAAGCACCCTTACGGTCGTATTTCCTCCAATCACCTTGGCTTTCTTTCCTCTTGAACCCATAGCGCTTGATCCTCCATACTCAGATCAGATCAAACTCTTAACGCGCAAGCTTCAACCTCCATCTTTTCGGCGGTAAGCAAGCCGCCGCTTCATCCTCCCGGCCCGCTTTTCTATGGCGCGCCTCTAGGGACGAAGGGCGCCCCCATCGACGGTCTCAAGCGCTGTGATTAGTGAGCGAGCGCCCTGTGCAGTGCTGACAATCATGGCGTCACGAACCTATCGCTAGGAAAAGCAACGAAGGAGCCAGTCGGTAACACGTCGTGAACCCTGTTTCACTCGAAGTTTGTATACTTTAACGGTGGAATCTCACTCAAATAATCACTCGACGCCGACGGACGCGAGCGCATTCCGGAATTTCCGCCGCTGCGCTCGCGTCCGGCTTCCTACCTACGACTGTATCAAGACGATGTACGTACCGGCGATCGACATTGGCGCGTACGTCGACGCGGACGCGTCCAGTGAGGCCGCCCGCGCCGAGATCGTGGCGCAGATGGAGCATGCGTGCCGCGACGTGGGCTTCCTGGTGCTCACGAACCACGGCGTGGCGCCCGAGACGATACGCGCGACGTTCGCGACCGCCAAGGACTACTTCGACCAGCCCGAGGAGGTCAAGAGGCTCGTGCCCATGACGGCGGACTACCCGTACGGCTACGAGAGCACCGAGATCCTGTCCAAGTCGCTGAGCGACAAGTCCAAGAAGCTGCCGGACCTCAAGGAGACGTTCCAGATCTGCATCGGCGCCGCGGGCAAAACGCCGCCGATTGCGCCCAAGTGGCCGGCGCAGCCAGAGGAGTTCCAGTCCGTGCTGACGAGCTACTACCGCAGCGTCGAGAAGCTCGCGGCCACCGTCACGGGCATCTTCGCGTGCGCGCTCAAGCTGCCGGGCGACTACTTTGACAAGAAGATCGACAGCCACATGTCGACGCTGCGCATCCTGTGAGTGGACCCATTGTTGTTGCTGACCTGTTAGATATGCACGATTCTAACCAGTAACGCGTCTACAGCAACTACCCGCACCAGGAGCAGGAGCCGGGCAAGGACCAGATCCGCGCGTCGCCGCACACGGACTACGGCAGCCTGACGATCCTGGCGGTGGACGACGCGCCGGGCGGGCTGCAGGTGATGGACCACGACGGCCAGTGGCACGACGTGAAGGCGCCCGCCGGCTCGTACGTGGTCAACCTGGGCGACCTGATGCAGCACTGGACCAACGACGAGTGGCGCTCGACAATGCACCGCGTGGTCAACCCGCCGCCGGCCAAGGAGGGCGACGAGCCGCACAAGAGCAACCGGCGCCAGTCAATCGCCTTCTTCCACAACATCAACGGCGACGTCATGGTCGAATGCTTTCCGTCCTGCCAGTCGCCCGAGAACTCCGCCAAGTACGAGCCCGTGCTCGCCGGTGAGTACCTCATGATGAAGCACGAGGCCGCCATGGGCCGCAAGAAGTGAGCCGTGACCGTCAGTGTGAGCCAAAGGCGCACTATACTCGAATAGTGAGTGGATGAAAAAAACCATTGACACAACTGGCGATTCTGTTGGGATCTAGATTTTGGACAGGAACACGTTAAGGTGAACCCATGTGATTCATATCGTCCTAGAATAGGGAATTTCGTCCTGATCGAACAGTAAAACGAGACCGTTTTAATTCAGCCAGGTACACTTCACGTATACCACACCATATCAGGACTTTTGGCCACAGCTTAAGTCACTCGAGCGGGGGAGATACGCGGCGCAGGCGTTGACTGGAGCGGGCGATTCCCGGATCCACGTGTGTTGGCATAGATCTCCCCCGGCATTTCCCGAATCTCCGAGAAAGCTTCACTCCCCCCTTCCTCAATCCCCCAAGTCATCATGGCCCGCGAGCGCACGTACATTATGGTCAAGCCGGACGGCGTCCAGCGCCACCTGGTCGGCGAGATCATCAAGCGCTTCGAGACCAAGGGCTACAAGCTGGCGGCCCTGAAGCTGGTGCGCCCGACCCGCGAGCACCTGGAGAAGCACTACGCCGACCTGGCTGGCAAGCCCTTCTTCCCGGGCCTCATCAACTACATGAGCTCGGGCCCCGTGGTCGCCATGGTGTGGGAGGGCACGAACGTCGTGCTCGAGGGCCGCAAGATGCTCGGCGCCACCAAGCCCAGCGAGTCGGCGCTCGGCACGATCCGCGGCGACTTCTGCGTCGAGGTCGGCCGCAACGTGTGCCATGGCTCGGACTCGGTCGAGTCGGCCAACAAGGAGATCGCGCTCTGGTTCCCGGAGGGCGTTATCGAGTGGAACACGAGCGACGACGACTGGGTGTACGAGAACTAGGCGGCGCCTCACGCGCACTCTTATCTCTCGCTCAAGCCGAGCGGTCGCATGGATCGCCGACTCGTCGACGACGACGACGCATCTGGAGCTTGCTAGGTGTCACCCGTGCCGCCTAACAGTCAATCAATAGATGCCCATCGTCCGTGCAGGATCAGGTTCTAGTCTTTGGCTTGGCGTCTCCCATCCGTCCTCCTTCCTCCCTCCCACTGACCCGTGGCTGACACGGCACATACAGTATACCGGACCGGTTCGGTTCGCTCTCCTCATGCTCATCCGCCGAGGGTAAGACGGCGGCCGCCGCCTGTCAAGATGGGACCAGTGTCCCCGTCACTATCAGTACACACACGGTACAGCACGGCACCCGTCCATTACAACAGCCTCCCCCCACTCGTTCCTCCTGCGCTGCCTCCACTTATGTATTTATAGCGGGGCGTCCAGCTGCCGGCAGTAATACGCGCCGTCTGAGCGCCGGCTAAATATTGCCCGCTTATGCATTCGCTTTCCCCTGCTGGTAGACCACATCGATCGTGTCGCATCCCTGGTTTTCCATACAAACTCCAAGATGAATCCCATCAACTCGGCCACTTGGTCCTTTTTCCTTTTGTGGGGCGCCTTTCTGGTCTAGACAGCGCTTCTGGGGGAGGAGCTCCTCACCCGATAAGAAACGCGTCGGGGCAACTAAGAAAGCGCCCACCCACCTACCGCCCATCCATCGGCCCGCACTCTCGGATTCCCAGTCCATACTGTACCAGTCCATACACGCAAGCCGCTCGCCGCTTCCAGACGCGCGTCGAGAGCTTCCTCTTACCCGACGGCGTCGTCCCCAGTCTTTATTTATACCGCTGGGAACGAATACCAAGAGAGCGCATCGACGGACGGAGCGATGATGTCGTCGTCGGGCTCGTCAGGCTATGCGGACGAGGTGGCAGTGGACCCGGCGCACCGGCCCTTCTTCTGCGTGTTCGCGGCCGTCGGCGTCGTGCTCTTCTACTACTCGGTGGGCTACGCCAGGAAGTACGCGACTGTCGCCGCCTTCCTGCTGCCCGTACGTTGACTCGAGCTGTGTTGTCTCCTCGGTAGTATTGTCGGCTAACTTGTTCTCCTCCTCCACGCGCAGCCATTCATCTGCTTCTGCATCGTGTTCGACAACGTGGTCATGGCGACGACGGGCATCGACCGACGGCGCGACAGCACGCAGGCCATGCTGGCCTTCCACGCGTGCGTGACGCCGCTGCTGCTGCTCGTGTGCTACGAGCTCGCGTACCTCGTGCACAAGCAAAAGTCCGTCAATTTCTGCGGCATCTCGTTCGAGAGCGGCCACCGGCAGCGCCATCCGGGCGCGCGCGACTGGCTGTCGACTCTGCTGCGCTTCGCCGTGTGGCTCATCGGTGCCGGGCTGCTCGCGCTCAACCTGCTCGCGGCCTACCGCTGGTCCGCCGACCTCAACGGCTCGACCGTCTCGAGCATCTACGACCTGCAGGGCGACTCAACCGCGCACGCCGTCTTCGCCGTGCTGCCGGCGCTCGTGCTCGTCGCGCTGTCGCTCTACATCGGCCTGCAGCTCTGGAACTACGGCACCTTCTACTCCTTCATGGTGCACGCGACCATGTTCAACCCGTGGATCTGGATGCTCGTCGGCTCGCTCTCGCTGCTTGCCGGCTACCTGCTGCCATCGCCGCTGTACGAGGTCTCCTCCCACGCCGGAGAGCTTGTCATGATGGCCTCCATCGTGCGCATGTTCCGCGAGGTGCACCACGACATGCAGCAGGGCCAGCAGATGCGCAACTTCATCGACCCCATCCGCACCGGGGCCTCGCCGCGCCGCGCGGGCTTCGACCTGTTCGCGCGCGCCAAGAAGCAGCAGCGCGAGGCCTCGTCTGACCACAGCAACGCCAGCAACTACCATCTCAACTCGATCAACGCGAGCGGCGGGTCCATGTCAGTCATCGTGGTGCCCAACACGGCGGTGGCGGCCAGCGCCAGCAACGGCGAGTACATGGAGCTGTCGAGCCCCAAGGAGGCCGAGACGCGGCTCACGGACGACGACCGCAACGCGCAGGCCGGCAACTTCCTCTCGGTCGTCGTCGCCAGCTCGCGCATGAACCCGCTGTACCAGTAGCCACGCCACCCGCCCGCGCTCTGCTCGCCGCTCGCTTCCAGACCCAAATTATTAGCTTTTCAACAAGCCTCGCGTCGCTTTTCTTTCGCTGGAAAGAGGACGCGCACCAGCCATAATACACATTTTTGCTACCACGAACGACACAGTCTCTCAGTCCCAAACATCGCCACCATCAACGCAGACAAGAGCCCAAACACGCCCCGCAATAGCTTCGCATTGAGTTGCCTTACCAGGGTGAAGCGCTTCCCACGACCGACCGACCGACCGACAGACTGACTGCCACGAGCTCGTGTCTACGTACCGCTCGAGAGCACGACGTGCGCCTGTTTGCCGGCCTTCTGCTTCTTCTCGAGCACCTCCATCATCTTGGTGCTGCCCTCAGCCGAGAGCAGCTTCTGCGCCTCGAGCTCCTGCTTAAGCTGGCGCAGACGCTTTTCCTGCTTCTTTTTGCCCGGCCCGTGGCCGTGGAACTTGTACGACAGCATGCGGAAGGCCTCCTTCTTGGTCAGCAGCCGGCCGAACTCGTCGCGGTAGTCGAGCTTCACACCGTCCTTGACGCGGAGCGCATCGTCCACGTTGCGGTCGCGCACGTCGTTGGCGCGACCCGCCTGCCGCTCGACGCGCGTCTCCCGCAGGTCGCCCGTCTTCTTCAGCAGCGCAAGCGTCGCGCCCAGTCCGCTCGACACCAGCGGCTGCTCCTCGCCAAAGACGTCATTCGTCTCGTCCTCGTCCTCGTCCTCTTCGTCCTCCTTCATCTCGGTGTCGGCGTTGGCACTGCCTTCCTCCTTCATTTCTTCATCAGCATCAGCATCAATGGAACGGACGCTTTGCTGACCAGACACGGTGTTAGTGCTTCCAATAGCGGCCACTGACGCGATCCCTGGCGCCGCCACGGCCTGGAACTGCGCCGCGCGCTTCTCCATCGCGTTCCGTAGCCGCGTCTCAAAGTCCGTCGCGTCGTTGAACACAACCGTGTTCGAGTTTGCGCCCAGCGTTCCGGGCGCTTGGCCAAACACGTTGCCAACGGGCTTGGAAGGCGGGGCAGACCCGCTCTCCGCCAGTTTAGCGTTGCTAGCAGCTCCGTTGGGCTCCACACCGACCGTGTTGCGAACCAGCAGCGCAATCTTGTCCTCGCTCGCGGGACCTACTACGGGCGGGACAACAGGAGCCGCCGCTACGTCCATCGGTTCGTCTGCTTGCTTGTGTTGTTCGTGCTCGGCTTCTTGCAACTGAACAAGGCGCCGCGCACGAGCAAGCGACGCGCTCAGCTCAATGTCGAGCGCCTCGTCCACCATCGCCGCGTCTTCGTCGACGCCGCCGACCGCGCGCCGCTTCCGCTTCGTCTGCGCTGAAGACGAAGCCTGCACCACATCGCCGCCCTCAACAGCCAGGTTAGAGGCCACCAACGCCTCGGAAGCCGCGACATTCGCCTTTTCACGCGCGTGCTGGAAGCGCTTCAGCCCTTCTCTGTCCTCCGCAATCACTGCGCCATCGTCCTCATCATCATCATGAGCATGGCGTCGCTTGCGCTTCCCGCGGTCCTGGCTGGCGTTCGTCTTCGCCTCGGCTTCCAGCTGCGCAATGAGTGACGACGTGTCACCTACGGCGCTGTCGTCTTCTGCAGCCTCTTGCTCCGCTTGCTCCGTCTCCTCTCTGTGCCGCAGCTTCTTCTTCTTCTTGCGCAGCTTCTTGCCCTTCTTCTTGAACTGGGCCTCCATTTCTTCGGCCGTGAAGTAGTCCTCGGCCGCCTTCGTCTGGTCCATCGCGAGCGAAATGACGGCGACGCCATCATCATCGTCATCGTTAGCGCCGACTGCGCCTTCGTTCTGGTCGCCACGCGTCGCAACAGCAGCAGCGGAGGTGCCGCTCGCGTCCAGCGTGAACTTGCGCGCGTGCTCGGCCGCGCGCGCGTCGTCGTCTTCGTCGTATTGGGCGAGCAGCTTCTTCTCGCTGGCCTGCCGCTTCCTCGCGCGCGGGTTGCCCATCTGGATGAACTCGTCGTCGTCGTAGCCCGTGTACGCGGGCATCCTGGCGCGCTCGGCGCGCGACTGCTGCGCGTTGCGGCGGTCGCGCTCGCTCAGTTCGATGTTCACGAGCTCGTCGTCCGCGTCGTTTATGCCGTTGCCGTCCGCCGCCAGCACGCCCGTGTCCTTGAGCGTGAGCACGACCTCCTGGCCCTCCTCGAACACGTCGGCCGCGTGACCCACCGTCATGCCGGCCAGCGCCGACGCGTCGTACCTAGCCTTACTCGCTTCTTCTTCCTCCTGGGCCTTGGACTTGCTCAGCGCCCGCTTGGTCTTGACGCGCGACTTCTTGACCCACGCGAGCGCGTCGCGCGCGTCCGCCTCGGCGCGGAGCTGTTCGCCGAGCGACTGGCCCACGAGCTTCTGCGACAGCTCGCGCTTCTTGCGCGACTGCGCGAGCTGCTGCTGGATCTGCTTCTGCTCGCGCTCCTGGTCCAGCTGCGCGCTCGTCTTCTGCAGGTTCACCTCGGCCGATGGCTTGGATCCGACCGACAGCGGCTTGAGCCCCAGCTGCGCGCGCAGCTTGTTGGTCTCCTCGACGCTCATGGAGATCTCGCCGTTCTTGTCCTCCGCCTTGGCGCTCGACGCGGCGGCCGCCTCGTCCCCGTGCCGCCGCCCGCGACTGCGGCTGCGGCTGCGACTGCGGCGGCGAGAGTAAGACCCACGGTCCCTCTCGCGCTCGCGGTCCCTGTCCTGGTCGCGGTCGCGGCGCGAGGGCCGCGAACGGGAGTGCGAGGGCGACCGACTGCGCGCCATGCTCGTCGTCGGCTTTTCTCGGGAGTCTTTATACTGAGGCGAGCGAAGGACTGGCGGTTAGATAGCCGGAAACGAACCGGGTTGTAGCGGATACGTGTTTGTTAGAAAGTGACGTGTGTGTTTTTAACAGAACGAGCTGGCTATGCTGGCTCGGCCAGCTGGATAGAGGTCTCTTGAATACAGGGACGGTAGTAAGATTGCATCTGTGACGTGTGCGAGTGAGATTGTTGGGGTTGCCGTCGATGTTTGTATGACTTGTCGGCTAGTTTGTGTATATTCACCGCTTGACTGGTGGTTTGATGACGGCGCTACAACGTGGCTACTGTAGTGCGTAAACTCTAGCTGCGGCGCTGGAAGTGGGAGGCAACGAGCAGGCGGAAGGCCTCGTTCTCGTGCAGCTGCAGCTCCTCGAGCAGCTTCTCGGCGTGCAGCACGAGCAGCGGGTCGATCTCGACGACCGTCTCGTCGTAGTTGGCGCACGCGCGCAGGACGCGCAGGAGCGACTCGCTCTGCGGGTGGTCCAGCGCGAAACCGTACAGCTGGTAGGCGCGCTGGATGGCCACCGCGCGCGGGCAGTACAGGCACGTGCACAGGTAGTCTCCCAGCTGCAGCTCGTCGTATCCTGCGGGGAAATTCACGGTCAGTTGTGGACTTTCCGATGAGTTTGGACGTTTCATGAGTAACGAGTGAGCGCACCTCCGATAGGGCCGACGCGGTGGACAGCCAGCGGGTGCTGGTGATTGGATGTCGTTGGCGCACGAGTAGAGGAAGAGCCCGCCGACTCGGCCGCGGTAGGCGACAGGAACACCTCGTCTCCTTCGTCTCCGTCATTGGTTGTTCCGTTTGTGTGCGCCGTCTCGTCGTGTGAAGTCACTGTCGGCGGCGGCGAGTTCGTAGCACCGGCGTCGGGAAGACCACCCGCGTCGCCGATGATTTGCGCGGCGCACTCGTCCAGGTCGAGCGACAGCGGCTCGTACTCGCGCGAGTACATGGTGAGATCAACGACCGCCTGGTCCGTCTCGCCGCTCCGCTGCTCGCCCTTGCTCCACGCGTCCGCTGACCATCAACACACTCAGTCAGTTGAAACCAACCACGGACAGCCCCCATCATCACACCCAGGGCGTGTATATACATGTCGTCGCGGCCTGCGCGCAGCAGTGCGCGCCGAACGTGTTGCCCATGGCTGGCGTCGGGCGTGTCTGGTCGTTCTCGTTCTCGGCGCCCCACCGACCGCCGCGTCTTGCTGCTGCTGCTGCACTTTCCGATAATGAACCAAGGTCGAGTGATTGTCCAAGGGGGAAAGTGCCGTCCAGGTTGCCGTCATTGCCGATGCCGCCATGGCTTTTCTCGCCACGGTACTACTTGCCTTTCGGGTTCAACTGCGAGCAGCTCTTCAAGATCAGCAACTACCGATCAATATACCGGTATTTACGGTTATATACCGGTATGTTCGGTCGTTTTGGCGGCAACCAAACGTGACCGCCCGAAGTGGTGGGAAGCAACAAGCAACACTCCAAGGCGCGCCTCCATGGCCGAGCTCGCGCCGTTCGACCGCGAGAACCTCAACGAAGATGTCGAGCGCATGCGCGCACTGTGGGTGAACGAGATGGTGCGTGGGCGCGGCATTGCGTGTACTGGTCCGAAGCAATGAACCCACATTAGTGATGTTGACGCGGTGTTGGCTTGGAATGGATCTATCCGCCTGCTCGACAGAACGCGCCGGAGGTGCTGCAGTACGACGACGAGATGGTCTCGGAGATGCTGGACCAGATCCGCAATCAGGTGGGCAACCAGAGAGTGTTTTCAGCTTGAGCGCGTGGGTGTCAGACTTACGCGCAAGCCTGTGGAGTAGCAAGAGTACGTCGACTCGGTGTACGAAGACCGCGAGCAGCTCACGGACGAGCGCGCCTTCATCAACAAGCTGTATCAGGTAACACCGGTACAATACTTTCGCTTGTGCGTGAGCTACCCGCTCTAATACGCTCGGATGATGGTGACGCACCGCAGATGGAGATCGATCGGCTGCGGTACATGGTCTCGTCGTACCTTCGGACACGGCTGCGAAAGGTGAGCGGAGGTGCCACTCCATGTTGGTTGTAGCAGCGCGATGTCTAATACGCTCTGCTCATTGTGCTGTTCCAGATCGAGAAGTTCGCCATGCAGCTCCTGGGGGATGCCGTGCTGGCGCAGCGCCTGTCGCCGAAAGAGCGCGAGTTCGCGAGGCAGTGCGTTCGCCTCTGTGCCGCTCTCGTATCCCACTCCGGACGACAGTGGCGCTGATCTCACTTGACCATGTTGTCAATGCACAGATTTGTTATGCTGTTTGAGAACCACATGCACGAGTTGGCACTCGGCAAGCTCGCCGAGGAGCATCAAAGTCTCTCCACCGAAGAAATGGGTACGTGTGGCGAGGCACGGGGACAGTCAAAAAGCGTGCGGCTTCACTGATGCGTTGGTGTGATTTATCGGAAATGCAGTGCCCCAGCCGGACCTGGACTGCTTCGTCTTCTGTGAGAGCAAGGACGGCCTCCCCAACGTGCAGGTCGACGACCGGGGTGTCGATACCTTGACTCTGCGCACAAACGACCGCCTCGTGCTTCGCTACCGGTCTATCAAGCCGTACGTCGAGGAAGGCCAGGCGGCGCTCATCTAGAACAAGGAAATGCCATCACCGCAAGTGTTGATGACACGTCCTTTGAGCGAGGTGCGTGTGGAGAAGATGAAATAGAAAGGTGCTTCATGTGTACTAGTATTCGACTTAAGTTACAGCAGTACCGAGGAGACGTTCACCGAGAGGCGAGCGATGCGATGAGGCATCCTGGTCGAGAAGAAGGAGCTCTGAGCGACTGTCATCGCCTCGAGCACTTCAAAACAAAAGCGACTAGCTCCGTACTCGATCGGGCACCGTGTCCAATGACGCGGGCGCTTCCGCACCGGTGGTGGTGCATGATATACTGAAGGACTTGGGCTTCACCATCTGCGCGCTCGACTAAGGGACGTTGTCGCCGCAACAACCACTACTACAAACGCTGCGGGCTGCACAAGTACACATAAGTGTCAGTCTTACTGTTAGTAGAGCCCTTCCTCCTTCGCGAGAGGACTGCACGTACGATCAGCGCGGCCTCCTCGGCGACCAGCACGCCGACTTGAAAGTACTCGTAGCCGGTGAAGGCGTAGTCCGGCACGAGATACCGCTCGTACACGCGCGGCAGCAGCATCACGATGCGCGCAAACTCCATCCCGCAGACGACCAAATACTGCGGGAGGTTGCACACCGACCGTTAGTTACCCGTTTTCTCATCGATTATACCGGCAACACCGCGCCAAACGTACGATCAGCGCCCAGCTCGTCTTGTCGGAGCGCACGGCCATGAGTCCGATGGCGCCGACGACCACCATGAAGCTGTTTGTGATCCTGTTCATACCAAAGCGCGGCACGTCAGGCGGTTGGACCGGCGCGCCCCAATCTTTTACCCGCGCACTCGCTCACCACAGGTAGTTGAAGAGCGCAACGAAGCCGAGCGCGAGCTGCGCGGACGCGACGCAGCGCAGGCGGCGCGACCTCCGCGCGGACGCGGCCCACACGCGCTTCTGCTGCGAAAAGCCGCCGTAGTTGGGCACAGTGCCGCGCCGCTGGCTCGTCGCCGTCGACGAGGACGCTGCGTAGCTCTTGGCCAAGATCGGCTCGTACTCCTCCGCGCGGTCCGCCATGCCCGCGGCCGTCGGCGTATCGATACAGAGGAGAAAGAGAGAGCTCCAACCGCCGCGTGAGGCTCTTGCTACAATAGGCTCGAGCCTGAGTTGAGCTGGCAATGGCGGACGCCGCCACTTGTCGTGGAGACCAAATGGCTTGGCGATGGATGGGGGACCGACCGACTGGTCTTTTCTCTTGCTGCGGAGCTTCTCGCGCTTCTCACGCAACCTGATTCGCCTTTCCTCGCTTCTGATTGGGTAAATTACGCGTTGCCACGGATTTAGGGATACTGGATTGGTGGAAAATGAAGTTGCTCGGATCTTCAGCTCGCTTTTGTTGGAAAAGGGGATGGGGGTCCGGAATTTCGGGTGGAGAAACAAACACAAGCGGGTGGATGGGTGGAGGAATCGATCTTCACACTTCTACATCGATTGAGGGCGCGCGAGTACAGTACAGCACGGCGCTTCGGGCGCTTCCGTCGACGCTTTTGCAGGGTGAAAGATCCGTCGTTGGTCTCTTTATACAGCACAACAGTAGGCGCCGCTGCTGGAAGCGCTGGAAAGGCTGAGTGCGGAAACTGACGCCACGCGATCTTTTGGGCCAAAATTCGAACATGTCTCCTGGCGCGAGTGCATACAAACGTCAATATAAAATCTGGCGGGTGGGATCCTCTTTTTTCGCGCGAAGCAACGCTGGTGACCGCCGACGCACCGCCCACGCGCGTTCGTCGAAGGTTCGGCGCTAAGGAAGGCGTAGACATGCACAGAAACCGAGGTAACGCAATGTACTTAAGTAATGCAAAAGAGTGAGCAGCTTCGCTGTAGTGTCAAGATGGCACGCGCCGTGTGTGTGTCATCGTGGTGATCATGAGAGATCGCGCGAGGTGTTTGGCCGATGACAAGGCCGGCCGGCACCTCCTGGCTGGTTTCTTAGTCGGCAGGTGCCCCTGCGAGGCTGCGATGGGTCGAATAAGAGAGCGAATAAGACGGATGCACGCATGAAATAAGACGCCGGGGCGGTCGGTCTCCTTTCAGCGTTGGTTCCCCTGCTTTCCCCATATCAACCGGCAAGCATGCAGCCTCTGCAGCGCCTCCCGCTGTTCCTGCAGGTCTACCCGCTCGCGCTCGTCGTCAGTGCGGTGGTGAGCGCCTCTGGTGGATGCCAGCGCCGTGTGCTTGCTCTCCCTAATCGCCTTGTTGCTCCATTGACACCGAGCAGGTCGCGTTCGGCTTCTGCCAGTGGTTCCACGTCGTCGACGTGCGTGCTCGTCGGCCGCTGCCGTTGGTTGACGCCATGCATAATCACAGCACTGACTCGAGTTGCTGCCGTGCAGCTGACCTACGGCGAGATCTTCCGGCAGTTCTCCTTCATGAAACTGGTCACGGCCTGCCCGCAGCTCGCTGCGGCCGCTTTCCTGCTCTACTACGCGCTCACCTTCCAGCTCGAGTCGAGCGCGTTCGTGCACCGCATGCTGGCCGAGTCATGCCCGCACCAGGCCGTCCTGACGCTGCTCGTGCTCGCGCTCGTGCGTGCGTCGCTCGAGACGGCGCTCAGCCTCTGCTGCTCCTTCCCGTCCTACTGGTACAATCCACGGCGCTCGTGTGCACGCGTCGCGCCCGTCACTGACCTGTGTGGAATCGTGTGCGTTGCGTGATGCCCCAGCCCTGTGGACGTCACGAGCTGTCGCCTCGCCGCCGTCTTCCCGTGCCCCCCGACGGAGCTCAAGAGCGACCACTACAACCTGTACCCGCGGCTGGCGCAGTTCCTGGCGAGCTGGCTGCTGGTCGCGGCCATGGCGAGCGTGGGCGCGGCACACACGATCCGGGACATGCACCTGCGCTACCGCCGCGCCGAGTTCGTGGCGTTCGAGCGTCGGCAGGAGCAGCCCGCGCCCGTCTCCGTCAAGCTGTAGCAAGCCATAACAAACCCCATCGAGCAATCCTGCCAAAGCGCTAGGCACCCGACTAATGGCAATACAAGACGAGACCCGTGCATTCGGCTGCCATCTCTCACCTTGATGTATTGGTTCCAACACGACTGGTTCGGGAGACGACTATGTTCCCGCTGGCGGTACGGCGGCTCGGCGGAAGAACGACGACGCCCACGGGTCCTGCAGGAACGACGGCTGGAAGAGCGCGCGCCCGGGGCGGCGCTCCGACTGCTGGCGCGGCCGCACCTCCGCGCGGCGGTGGTCGCTCTGGTCGCCTCCTCTTGGTTGAGCAGACGCAGGCTGTGCGCTGCGGTTGGACACGCCTCGCCCCTCGAGATGCCGCCACGGATCCTCCAGGCACGACGGCAGGAAGAAGCGCGCCGGGTCCTTCACATCGTCGCTTGCGCCCCTGCACACATCGTTGTCGAGATGTCAATGCGGCGTTCAGCGCTGTACACCCAGTGAGCTCATCCTGCTCGTACCTCTTGCGCTTAAAGTGCGACTGGCCGTGCTGCCGCGGCCCGTAGTTGTTGTTCCGCTGGAAGTTGCTTTTGTGCCGGCCGCCTCGACCGTCACCTCGTCCCCCTCTTCCTCCTCCTCTTCGCATTCTTCCCCCAGGAAACCCGCCGCCGCGTCCCCCGCCACGCCCACCTCTGCTGCGGCTGTCGTGCTGCTGCTGGCTCTGCTGGAACTTGGGCTGGCGCTGCTGCATCTGCTGCATCATCGACTGAAGGTGCGGCGGCAGCGGCGGCGGCGCGGAGAAGCCCCCGCCGGCGCCTCCAGGCGGCAGCGGAGGGAACGGCGGCGGCGGCGGCGGCGGCGGCGGCGGCGGCGGACCACTTGAGCTCATCCTTGGGCCGCTTCTTCCAGTTGTTGGGCCGGCATCAAGGCTTACAGTAAAACAAAAGCGTCATAATTATTTATGATGTGTCAGAATCGTTTGACTTCACGGACATCCCTCCCATCTTGGAAAACGTATGGTACGATGAATAACCTCGCATCAAATATGCCAAGATACACCGAAATTCAAAATGAGGTTTGAGGTTTTTCATACCGTTGGCTCTCTTTTAGTCGCGTTCACGTACCGGGCCGCTTATAATAGAAAATCAGGGCGGCCGACGTCGAGCGTGCGCGTCCATTGCCGCGCCCCTCCTCGATCGACCACGTGCTCCAGCGCTCGCGTCGAGGGACCAGCGCGTCGCTCAGTGTCTTTCGCTCGTCTCCGTCGCCTTGGATCCGCTTTCCACGTCGATTTCCGAAGCGTAGCGGCCGATATCGAGCGCCCGAGAGTCCAAAGACCGTCGCTCCGCCCAAGAGTCCGTACGCTGTCTTCCAAGTAGCGACAGGAGGAGCAGGAGGAGCAGGAGGGAGCGACCGCTGTCTGCCGGTTCTTCCTCTCCTAATTCTTCTTCTCGCCCTCGTTTCGTATCGGCCGACCAGACGAGCGGTGCGCGACCCAGGAGACGAGCAGGGGCCAATCGATTTTGTGTTGTTGTGTGTGCCTTTGCTGATCCACAGTGGCGCGCGCGAGCCTCCCAAGTCAGCCAGTCCGTCCATCGCAAGACGATAAACGCGGAGGATGAGCCACTACGGACCAAGCGACGGCTCCTCCTCGTCATCCTTTCGAGCCGGCGGCGGCGGCCACCAGTTCCGACCCAATGCCAACGGCTTCGCGGTACCGCGCGGGCCGCCATTCCGGCCGCCGTTCGCTGGAGGACCGCCCCCAGGGCCTCCCGCGGGCACATTCGCGCTTCCTCCGCGTGGTCTGATCCCGCCGTTCGCCAACCCAGCCTTCCGCCCTCCGTTCCAGCCGCCCGTGTCCCCGCTTCCAGGCCGTGGGCCGCCCATGATGCGTCCTGGGATGCCCATGATGCCGCGCGGAATCGTGGGCGCGTTCCCTGCGCCGATGCGACCAGTGGCAGCGCCTGCGCCTGCCGTTCCCGTTCCGGTAGTTGCAGCCGGCGCGGCGTCTCTGCCTGCGGGCTGGAGCGAGCATGTGACGCCACAGGGCGTCAAGTACTATTACAATGCGACCACGGGCGTGAGTTCCTACGAACCGCCAGTCGGATCGGCCACGAGCGCGTCGAACGGAGCAACCCGGCCGTCTTCTGCAAGTGCTTCCTCGGCCGCTGCATCGGTGTGGGTCGAGTACAAAGATGAAGCGAGCGGCGAGCCGTACTACTACAACACGGTGACCAGGGCCACGGTGTGGGAGCAGCCGGAAGAGCTCCGCATGCTGAAGGCGCGCGAGCAAGTCGAGCGCATGAAGAGCGAGACGAATGCTGAAGCGGAGGCGGAGGCTGCGGAGCGCTTGGTGCGCGAGCAGGAGCAGAAGCACAAGCAGAGAGAGGCCGCGGAGAAGGCGGCGGCCAAGAAGAAGAAGGAGGAGGAAGAGCAAAAGGCCAAATTTCGCCACATGCCGCGCGACGAGCGCGTCGCTGCGTTTAAGCAGTTCCTGGCCGATAAGGAGATCTCGCCGCAGCTCAAGTGGCAGGACGCCCAGCGGCAGATTGTGCGTGAAGGATGGGACGCCGATCCGCGCTGGAAGTTTGCGCTCGCTACGGTCGGTGACAAGAAACAGACGTTCGCAGAGTACTGCACGCAAGCGATCAAGCAGCAGAGCATCGAGAAGCGCCGTCAGATCAAGAAAGCGCGCGAGGAGTTCTGTGATATGCTCGCGGCGTTTGAGACGAGTCTCCTGCCGCCGCCAACGATGGCGTCGAGTAGCAGTGGCAACAGTAGCAGTCGAAGGAAGGCATCAACAGGCACGTCTCGACCTGCTGAATGGGAGCAGGTTCTCGACGGCAGTGCTTTCTACCCGCTGCGCAAGGACCCGCGATGGTCGGCGATCGAGGACGTGAAAGAGAAGCAGCAGCTCTTTGAGGGCTTCATGCTCGACCTGTCGCGTACCCAGAAGCAGCGATATACAAAGCTGCACGAGAATCTCAGGGCGGCCTTTGTGTCCCAGTTGCGGCTTCAGGTCGAGCAGAAACAACTGGAGTTCCACGGCGGCGGCAAGCGACTCGACAGCGACGAGAAGAAACAGGTGCTGTCGCTGCTGCATGATGACGATGCTGTGAAGCTGGAGTCTGCGGGCAGCAAGGAAGTTGCGCTCGCAACTGTCGACAAGTACGAGGTGTACGACTGGACAGAAGAGCTGTTGCACGAGCTACGCGAGGAGGAGCATGCGAAACGAAAACGCGAACGTGAAATGCGCAAGGAGCTGGAGACGCAACTGTATCAGAAGCTGCGCGAGCGGTGTGACGCGATGGTGGAGAAGCGCGAGATCACGGTCTCAACAACGTGGGAGCAAATTGCAGACCATATCCCAGCGACATTCAGCGACTTTGCTGACGGTAGCGCCGCCGCTCCGGAAGAAGATCCAGTGGTGCTCAAGGAGAAATCGCGCCGCCGTGTGGTCGAGAAGGCTGTGCGTGCACTGCGGCGTCGATTGGAACCTGCCGAGATTGCCATAACCAAGTACCTCGCGCGTGCGATCCCGCCGATGGCTATTGTAACGGAGTCGACGACGCTCGCCGCGTTCTCACGCACGCTGGAGGACGGTATCCGCGCGGTGCTGGACGGGAAAACCTTGGAGGAAGGTGAGGAGGTCCCGAGCGGCGAAGAGGAGGACGCGGTGCTGAAGAAGCGAAAGAAGCGCGACGAGGGTGGTGCCAAGATGAAAGACGACGTGTCACTGGACGCTGCCGTGTCGGAGATCGAAGTGGTGCTGGAACGTGTGGTGCAGCAGCGCGACCTGGAAGACAGAGTGGGAGCGGCACCTGCTGGCACTAGCGACGGCGCCGACATTGTGTTTCCGGATGTTGTCCGTGACGTGTACGACATGCTGGTTGCCGTTTCGAAGGAGAAGGCAAGAAAGCAGCAGCGTAAAGACAGCGAGAGCCACGATCACCATCGTCACGACAGTGGCGAGAACGGCAGCAGCAAGACGCCGGACAAAGAGAGCGGCGGACGGCGCAAGCGGCGTCGGCGGCGAGGAAGCAGCAGCGTGTCGTCGCCTTCGCGCCGGTCGCGCTCTCGATCGCACTCCAGGTCTCGCTCCCACTCACGGTCGCTCTCGCGGTCGGTGCGACGACGCTTGTCGCGCAGCACGAGTCGAAGCCGCTCGCGCACCCGCCGCGACAGTCACGAGGTCATTCAGGCTCCGTGGGATCACCTTCCGACCGAGGCGACCGCCACTTCCACTGGTGCAAGTGCAACATCAAATGCTGGCTCTAGCAACGCCGTCAATGGCAAGAAGGCAGATGGGAAACCCGACAACGGCCCGGCGCCAATGGAGACCGACGAGCTCGCGTTGTACCCGCCAACGCAGCCGCGAGTGGTGCTGTCAGCTGAAGAGGAGGCAGCACGCGCAGAGGAGATCATCCGGCAGGCGCGCCTCAAGATGCTCGAGAAGCAGCGCAGCGGCGCCGACGACGAGGAGGAGGAGCTCGAGGAGGGCGAGGAACTTGAGGAAGGCGAGGAGGCCGAGTAATGTGCTTCGTTTACAGCGAGTGGGCTGGCTACACTATGTGGCTGGCGAGAAAGTTAGGGAGACTCGTGACAAATGGAACACGTTGACGGTTGCCGTCACCAAATGTACTGAGGTTGAAGTACTGCTTTAGTGTAGATGCACAAACGTTGAATTTCCACCAATCAAAAGCGCTACATGCGTTGATTCGGATCGATTTTCAACGAATCAAAGCACGTTTAGTGAAAAATGGCCCGTCTCCTTATTCGCGTCACACCACTTTGCTGCCCCCAGCATTCATTTCGCAACTGGCGGCCGCGTGCGCAGTCGGCATGTGGGCTGTCGGGCGCTGTCCCGAGGGCGAGAAAGACGGTGCGGCGGCCAAGAAGCGGAGGCGCCAGGGCGCAGGGGACAAGCTCAACGTCCGCGTCAGGGAGCACCGCAATGTGAGGCTTGTGATTGTGCTGGCGAGAGGAATGGGAGGATGCAGACGCTCACCTATTGCGCGTTTTGGGGGCGGAAACCCCACTGCTACGTATAGGGCGGAAGGAGACAACTTTCCAACTGAAGGCGCGGATGGCCATGAAGCACTTGATGAACGCGGTGGCGCAGCGGTCGGTGGTGCGGCCGAGTGAGCTGCACTTCTCGTTCCGAAGCATTGCCATTCGGGGCGAGCAGACGCCGGCGACGGTGCGGGGGACAAACGCCATAACTCGTGACCGGAATGGCGTCCTAATCTCGATGCTGTATGTACATCTGTGTGGTTCTCTCTAGCTCGGACTGCAAGACATGGATGTCATCGACTGCGAGCAGGTGCAAGATGCGCCTCAGCGCTGGGCTGCTCCGCGAAGCCGAGTGGAGGAGGTCAGTGAGGGGAAGGAAGACTACAATGACGGCGAGGAGTTTGACGGCGATGCAAATGGCGCCGGTGGAGATGACGGAGAAATTCCGGAGGGTTATGGCAACGGGGCATTGCAGGGGGAGCGTGTGTGGCACGACGGCGAGGAAACGCAGGTGGAGGAGGAACACCGCCACGGCTACGCCGCAAGGAAGGCGACGGCATCGGCAGAGTTTATCTCTCTTCGGTTTACAAACATGGTATGTTTCCTTGTCACATCGTTTGTGCGGTTGACCAGGACACGTCTGGAGCAATCGGCGCATGAGACAGCAATTGTTGGGGAAGGTATGGCGGCTAACCACAGCTCCGCTACGCGTCGTTTTGCATGTAAACTAGGCGGGCGTGCAGACGTTAATCAATGTGAGAAATACGGCCAAGTTGGAGGCAGCCTTCGGCAAGTACGCGATGCGCATTAGCTGTTCGCGGTACGATCTGCGTTTCATGGTCGACGGCACTCGGCTTTCCGGTGACGACACGCTCACCGCGGTAAGTACTGCAACTCCCTCATGGATAGTTCCCATACTCTCACCTCACACATGACTTGTTAACGCGCGGCGTGCATGCAATTCTTTATAACATACTCGGACAGCTCGGACTCCGAAATGGCGACAAAGTCGAGTGTGTGCTTGAATTGGGCGGCCTTGTTGATTGTCAGATTGAGTCGGGCGGGCGTCCGTGCTTGCTGTGTGCGCGATCTCTATCAATGGCTTTCGCTGATGGAGTCTACGAGAAGACAAAGCCTGATGCAAGGTCCGTCGAGCCCGAAGCTGAACCAATCACTCTCTGGATCATCGACCAGGTACTGCATTCGCTAGTCCGACTGAGTTGCTCGCACTTTGTGCAGTCAACAACCTGCCAACCCCGCGTGACGTTTGCTTAATGTGGCTCCTGATTGTCATTGTCCGTTTATGTTCATGCCTGTCGATTTAGACCGGTGAAGTTAGGCTATTCGACATAATGAGCGACTCCGGGTTCGAGGAGGTCTCTCGGGAGTACGCGTGGAGAAACAAAGTGAGCCCGGAGGGTGTGTGCTTGAGCTATAGGGGCATTCTCCTGATGGATGACCAGACCCCGGCGATGGTAAGATGCAGCCGCAGCATTGCATTTACTAATGCTCTTGGTCAGATCGTGCCTTCATCCACAGTGTCGTACACTTGGTTCAAAGTCTAACGTGTCTTCTTGCGTCTTGCAAATGCTGCTATGCTCACACTACAAGTTGGGCTGAAAGACCAAGGTACCATTGAATGTGAAGTGCGGCGAGATAAGCCGTGCGTTACCTGTGTGTCAAACGATCTGGAAATCGTCTCCAATAGGGCGCGGACCATTGCAATGCGTCAAAGCAAGGCTGTGCCGCATCGGGACGAGATTCTCACTGTCCGATTCGTCGACGAGGTAATGCCACGCTCTGGATTGGTCATTGGCTGGGGAAAGGTCCTTGTTGCTAAGAGCAACTTTGTGGGTTTCCGTCGCTTCTAACCTAGGCTGGAAGAGAGTCGGCAATCCAGGTTGCTCCTTCAACAACTCTCCAAACTGTGCTCAACGTGTACATGGCGTGCGAGGGACGCAAATAGGAGGACATCTTTTTTTCTTACAAGGACAAGCGCGTTCCTGATCTCGAGGCGCTAGCGGCGGTAGGGTCGCGCTCACAGATACGCCTGATCTTGCGTCAACGTGTGATGCTAACGCCCACTTATCGCCACCGGCTTTATAGGTCTCGTTGGACGCCGAGGATATCATCCTGAATGCTCCAAGGTACGGAGACACCGTGTCTGACGTGCAAGGCTGCCATGCGGACAACAGACGCACATCGTGAAGGACAAGTCGGTGGCGAACATGAGATACATCGTCGTCTCGGTAACGAGCAAGGTAAGATATATTTTCTGGTTGTTGGGAAGGACGACGGAGACACGTTTCCACTCGTGGATAGGAAAGTCGTGACCGATTTATAATTTGTGCTCTCCTAGGTGGCGGTGGCGTGCTGAGCTTGTTCGAAATGCCTGAACGCGGCGGTCTGTCGGGCTCCGTAGAACACTGTTCGTTGGTCAACGTTCGAGGCGGTGTCATGTACCGGTCGGTAAGCTTGAGACCTACCTCATCTTCATAAGCATGATGTGAGTTTATTTTCTGACGATGCAATGTTCGTTATTGAATCAGGTCATCGCCGTATCCCAAATTACCAATGTGGTGCGCGAATCCCCGCTCGTACTTAGCTCGTCTCAACGCTTGGACAGTCGAACTTCTGATCAGCTAGCTGCACCAGTGGCGAGCAACGCGAATATGCCGGTATCAGCAGATATGTCGGCTAGCGCTACGCGGAGAAATGGCGCGGATGGTGAGCTCGCCCAGAGGACAGTTACAAGTGAAGCGGAACATGATGAGCAGCATGTCATCGTCGAGCAAGCAGCGCGCACGTTACGAACGACCAAAGAGCAAGCTGCAGTGGCGAGGAGAGCTGTGGAAGAGAAGACTGTGAGAGTCGAGAAAGCGGTCGAGGCAACGGCAGCTTTGAGACAAGCGGTGAAGGAAACAGTGAACGCGATGATGAAAGTGAGCGAAGCGGCTGTGCAGGTGATTCCGAGGGAGAAACAGAAGGCGGCGGAAGCAGAAGACACAAAGAAGGCTGCAGAAGAAGCGAGGCAGAAAGTGGCCGAGGAGGACAGAGCTCGGAACGAGGCCGCACAGGAAGCAGCTATAGCGGAGGAGGCTGCGAAACTCAGGCAGAAGGCGGCAGCGGCGCTCGCGAAAGCATTGAAGGAAGCTGCCGAAGAGAAGAGGAGGATGCATGTCAAGCCTCGAACCATTGCCATTCAACTGAAAGACCTGGCACGCATATATTTCCCGCGTCGCTGACTTGCCGCCCATCGGGTCGTTAATGCGTGTAACTGGTGTGCCATGCAGGCTGGCAAGGAGATACCGTACACCGTGAGCGCAGATGAGCAGCTCAAAAAGCTTGCTCTCACTTACGCACGGAAGCATGAAGTGGAAGTGAGGGATATGCGCTTCTTTCTCCGCGAAGTGCGCGTTTCGCTCGAGCAAACGCCAAAAGAGGTTCGCTATCGATGTGTACACTTGCTGGTGTCTTTTATTAACGACTAACTTGTTGTGCTTGCCGATGTCGCTGTGTTTGTATCCTCCAACCACGGAAGATTGGGTTGCGCGACAGCGACCTCATCTCGTGCTCTGTGCTTCGATATCAAATGCGCCCGGGCTGTGCGTCAAAAGACCTGTATCAGTTCACCGACGCGTCCATTTCGACGACGCAGGTCAAGGAGACTGGTGTCGCAACTGTCCGGATCGCAGACGAGGTAACGCGCCCCATTGCCTGCTTACATTTTGGTTGGTATTCGTGGATGCAGCTAAGGTCTGTGTTGACGTACCTTTCAACTGTGCCACCGTGATGTAGCTCGGCAACGAAACGCGTCTCGAAGTCCCTGCTACCATCCAATTGGCGAAGGTCTTCGAGACGTACAAGCGAAAAAAGGGTAGGACGCTGGACGGGCTGGAATTCTTTTACCAGGGGAAGCGTGTGCACGGAAACAAGACGCCGCTGACGATGCGTGAGTTATTGCTGCGTGCTTTATTGCTAGCGAATGGGCCGGCTGCGAATCTGTCGTCGCTGGTGTTCTTACAGCGTCGTGGTGCTGCGTCACCCATTGCTGCTTCGGCTTCAGATGCGCGACCAGGATATCATTTTCTGTGCGCCACGTCACGGCAACGCGCTGTGCGCTGTTTGCAAGACGGCCTTGAGAAAGCTCGAAAACAAGGAAGCAACTGGAGGAGGTGACGATGCTGGCAGCAAAGACAGCGGCGTGCGTCGGCCGAAAAAGCGACAATGAGGTAATGGATAGATGCTTAGTCACAGGGTTCCCGCGGTTGGATGAGTATAACCGTGTGCATTGTGCTGGCTGCGTTTACAAATACGATGCTACTCAGTCGAACGGCGCGACAGCACGGTCCAGCAAGGCAGCGCGGGCCAGCGTCACAGCGGTGTCATTGGTGTCCAAGATGTGCCAGGGATGACGGTGGCCTTGGCGCCTTCGTGGGGCGTTGTCTGTCCGAATCTCGTGAATCCGTCTCCTGCGCACGACAAGATCAAGATCGGGTAAGAGGTGTTGTCCTTTGTCTTATGTACATGGCTCGGGGCTGGCCGCTTTCAACCACTTTGTAGTGGTTGGGGTCTGCCACGTCGGCATTACCTCTGCGCCATATTAATAGCAGAACCACATCGCTATAGCGGCGTCAACGAAACCGAATGGTAATATGAAGACGGTGGACACGGACTCGCAACGTGCGAGGGAGGAAAAGCGAAGCTGAAGCGCTTCGAAGAGTCGGAGGCCAAGAAACTGCTCAAGAAGAAGTTCATGATCCGCATCAAGGACACAGCACAGGTACCCGTCTCTGGGCTGAGAGGGCGTATGATGCAGTTGTCTCATGTCGTGCATGCAATGGATCGTGCGTCTTGTGCGGTCAGGATGGTCGAACTTTATTCTACAAGACCAAGGGCGTCACCAAGATGGGGAAGCTGTTTGGCGCGTTCGCAAAGAGCATCCGCGAAGATCCCCGCAACTTGCACTTCCTGCAAAATGGTAAGCGCGTATCAGACGATGATACGCCTGCAACGGTAAGGAGCTCGGGCGACCCTGCGTGCGGTTCACTCACTCGAGCGAGTCACCTCAACGGCGTGTTTGTCTGCTTTGGTGCAAAATCACAACTCCATCTTGATGACGACGGGGTTATCAGTTGCATGGTCAAGCGGAGTGAGTTAGGCGTGCTGACCAAAACAGCGGTGACGAGTGGATCAAGCCCTTTCATGAGCAGCACCAAGGTGAAGGCTGGAAAGGCTCAAGAGAGCTTCACACCAGCAGGGGAAGCAAGGCGGTCGAGCGACGAAACGGGGACAATCACCATTCGGGTGACCGATCTGGTACTGCAGCCTAGTGTGTTCGTGATGCGGATGGCGGTTGTGAGCTGCGCCTAACCACGCTGTGTTCTGGTTCGGCATACGATCACAGGTAAGCGAAGACGCGTATTTCACCGTGAAGTCCGACATGAAGCTGGGCAAGGTGTTCAAGGCCTATGCGTCGCAAAAGGAGTCGCGCCCAGCCTCCCTACGCTTCCTGCACAATGGAAGCAGCCTCACCGACGATTGCACACCTGCTATGGTAAGTCCACCCCTCTAACCTTAGCGGCTTCAGGCAAATGCGCACCTTGCACTAGCTCGCAGTCGTTCTGTATTGACTTGTGCGCGTACCGTGGCGTTGTGCCTCCCAGCTTGGCCTGAAGGACCACGACGCGATCTACTGCGGGATAAGGAGTCGGAGGGGCGGTGACTTGGTGTGAGTACGCAGCTTCGATTTCGACACGTCACCCAGTGCGCACACCGAGTCGAACGCAACAGGTTCCAAGCTGCAAAGCTCTCACCGCATGGGTGATACGCCCCGTTCAACCTCGCTGAATGCGCAAGTGGCGACGATGGGAGAGCCTCCGCATACCGAATGCATCACGCCAGTGGCGTTTCGACGCGCACGTTCAGTTCAAAGAGCCGCTCTACCCTGTTCGGTGGATCTCCAGTTGGCTGCGACTGTCGAAATGCAGACTTCAACATTTCCATCCGGCACGAAGAGGTTCGCCTTCGTTGGATTTTTCTTGTGAGCTGAGGAGTGGCTCCTCGCGTGTGCGCCCCGCTTTCTAACGTTCCTTTCTCGAAAAGGAAGCCTCACCGGGCTCGCCGTTCTTGCCTAGCCGCCGTTCATTCGACGCAAAACGCAACCGAACCGACTGCGAATGGCTACGTCACGCTTTAGGGATGGAAGCCGAGAGCGAGTAGTTCCAAGAGGCAGCCATGCGCAAGCGGAAAATCTCCTCACACCATCCTCATCGAAATAGGAGCTATTGGCAACAGGTCGCTCACGACTTTCCAAGCACCGCGCGTGGCGCGTTATTAGGCATCGCACGCTTCCAGGTGAAAGGCCGAAAGGTCGGTTGGCTGCCATCATGTTATCGCTTGGATCTGCACGTTTCGCCTTGTAGAAGTCCCCAAGCAGCCAGGAACTCGACCGAACAAACGCCCGACGGTTCACGAGCCGTCACCAAGCACCGACACCACGTCGGCCGCGGTCCCTGCAAGGAAGGCGTCATGCCGCTTACCTCTGACCTCAACCCGAACGACGACCGTGAGAGCGTACTCCCTTTGATGGGGCACGACCCTCCAGTCTTCTCTCCGTCGGTGGTGGGTGCGTGCGTGAACGGCGGCAGCTTACACTCCCCCTCTCTGACGTTCTCAGCGACCGGTCGCTTTCTCCATGCAGTTCTCGCGTTGAGTGTGCTGTATCGTGACAGAATCTCCTCTCTCACCCAGCGCCTGACTATGAAGCTCCTCGTCGCAGGCGCGGCGACGGCACCGCGCACCCTTCGGCACCCGAAACTGAAGTCCGTCCACCACGCTACTCATTCAGAAATCGAGAGCTTGCTAATCCATTCTTGTCTATGTGGCGTCGCTTTGCTGCCAAAGGCTGGCGTCACGAAGCGATAGACAGACAGAGAGACAGAATAAATTCTGAAGCCGTTGGTAGCTGCCGCTTCGTGTCTGTGCGCAGTCCATTGCTGGCGAGTTCGTCACGCGCAGGGCGAAGCAAGAAGAACGCGAGGAGATTCGAGGCCCATACAGTAGCACACGCAATTCACCCAGGTCGCCTTACCGGAAAACTCGCGGCGTTGCGAGAAGATAGAGACGTGCAGCAGGCACGGACCCGCGTTTTACAAATTTTGCCCTTCCGGTCCGATCGTCCGTCCCCGCTATGCTGCCTGTTCCTTGCGTTTTTCGAGCCAAAAAGTCAAAAATACACCATGGCGACCCAACGACCGAGCGAGCGGTCGTCGACCGGCGCCAAGCGCGCGTGTCGTGCTTGGGAAGGTGCCGTTTCACTGAATCATCAGCAAGCCAGACAAGCAGATGCGCCGCGAGTTGCCGCGGGTGACGCGTGGTAGTCACCGCCGGTCCGTGAGCACCACTAAGTTATTCGCTCCATGTGCGTGTTCATGTGTCCAGGAAACCCAGTCAGCCAATTACAGAGTCGCACGGCAGGGCATCGACTGGCGGACACAATATGCAATAGAGATTGAGCTCGCTATTAATAGCGTCAATGTAACCAGCGCCCCGGGGCGGCGCATTGCTCTACCGAACAACACAAAGACACACGGAGGCGGCGTGGACGCGCCCTCAGTGATTAGTATCTGCTACAGCACAGTACAGTAATAAGCGTGGCGTGATCGCACACACGCCGAAAAAAATGGGAGCGTGGCGGTCGGTCGCTCGCCGGGTAAGAGACGCCGACGCCGACGAGCCGGCGTCGCGCGCTGGTTTGTCAAACGCGAGAAGCGAAGCGAGACGGCCCTTGTCGCAACGTGAAAAGTATCAGAAGCCCCAAGAATCAGCATTTCGATTGATGTAGGATGCGCAAAATGTCGCCCGGAAAAAAGGAACCACAAGAACCCGAACGGAGCCGCAGGAGAAGCTGCTCGCCGCCCAGCACTAGGACCATGACACCGTGCAGTTTCTGTAACTTTCGCGGTCTTCCAGGAGCTGCGGCTGGCGATATTTACCTCCCGCATTTCTGGAACTGGAGGCGAAATCTTCGCTCGTTTTTACTGTGTGGGGCGAAGTAACGAAAAGAAAAGAGCAGCTGTTGTTGGAAAATGAATGGCAGAATTAGGATTTGCATAATTTCAGACCTGAGTTTGCTGCGACACAACCTAGGAAAATGAATGTGATTTCTACCAAGTAAAACCCACCAACGCACCATTTTGACACGTCAGAATTATCTTGTGTTGGAATTTTAGCTTGTATTCAGCCAATGAAGTGTCGAAATAATGATTTGGATAAGAGATAGACACTCAAGAATCCAAAAATGTGGCTACAAAGAATGTGAAGTGTCTAGAAGAACCGTGAGCTGGGATCAACTTCCAGTATGTAAATTTTATTTGGCAGAGAACAACCAAGCAGTCGCTTGACTGCCGGTTTTTCGTCATGAAAATCTGCTTCCATGGCTGGAAACCGTGGAGAAATCCTATCCGAGCAAAATAGATTTTTCGCTATTATTCGATCGCAACTGTCAAGTATACCCCTCGGAACGCGTCCAGCGTGTGATGGGACCGTATATCATATGTATACTGTCTGTCCCGTCTGCTTGATTTCTTCGGGTCGTGCGCGACCAAGTATACTGTCACAGACGACGGGGAATACACTCAGTATACACCGACTGTCCGTGCTCTGCCCCTCCCCTCTACGGCATGTTGCACTTTTGTACCGTAAAATTAGCCGCCACTGGGCAGTACGGTATACTGTACACACTATACAGTCCCCAAGTCCTCCCAAGTATACGCCCTGCCGCCGTCCCTCTCTTCCTTCCTCCCTCCCTCTCCTCGCCTTGTTGCTGTTGTTGCTGCGCTTGCCCTCCGCGAGATGTGCCCATTCCCGAATTCACCTGAGCGCAAACAGATCCAAGCGCGGCGTCCGGCCTCCCCGTCGGCCCTTCTCACCCCTCGACTGGCTGATTGCCCAAGCACTTTTGATCTCTCCACACCCACCGCAAGCATGAGCTCGCTGCGACGTTGTGGGTCTTCCTCGCTGGCCTCGGCTGCCTCCTCCTTGTCGTCGTCCTCTTCCTCCAGCCCGCTGATGCGCAAATCGACGTCCTCGTGGCAACTCGCGTCGCTGGGCGCGCTGTCGCCCGAGGAGGAGGAGGAGCAGCGCGCGTCCAAGGTGCAGAAACCGCCGCGGCACTCGAGCGTGCCCATGTGCGCGCAGATCCTGCTGGGCCTGTGGCAGCGCGTGCTGCAGCGCAAGGACGTGTCCATCACGAGCGACTTCTTCTACGACCTGGACGGCTCGGACGAGCAGGCGCTGGACCTCGTCGAGCGCATGCAGATGATGGGCTTCAACATCTCGGCCCCGCAATTCTTCAGCCTGCCGCGCAGCTCCATCTACACGGTGCTGCTCGTCGCGCTGTAGCCGGCGTCAAGTCGCCCCCGCCGCTGCAACGCGACGCGACGCGACGGTTTATCTATCTATCCGCTCCCTCTATAGATAGCGAGGCGAGTAAGGGACCACGAGGAGCGACCGCTTGTTCGTGTAGGTGTCTGTTGGTGTCTGTGAGTCAGCCCATGCGTTCCAATGTACAATACACCCTTCATTTGCACACTACACCGCCCGCTAATGGTCCACGCACTCGGCCAAAGCCCAGTCAACCGTCGGACGCGGGTAATACTCTTGTCTGTATGATTAACATTAGAATCTGCTGCTGAGCTCTATCCCTTGGGGCGGAACTGCTTCTGCATGCTGCTGCGGCGCAGGCGGCCGAGCCGTGTGTTGGCGCGCGTCGAGCGCCGGTGGAAGTCGCTGTCGCCGCCCACGGTGCCTGGGTCCACGTGCTGCAGCCGCGGATACGGGATGCGATAGTGCAGCGCGATGTCCACCTGCGCGTGGCCCGCGTCCACCGCCTCGCGGATCTGCGCCGCGCCCACCAGCGACCGGTTCTCCTCAAACCGTAGCCTGTCAGGTGATGCACACACATGTGAGATGACACGGCGAAGCATGGCATGACGTCGCGTTAAAGGCAGCATTGCGTACCTTGCCTCCGTGCGGATCCACTGCTTCTCTTTCGCGCCGCCTTCCCCTATCGACACCAGTAGCGAGCGAGTTGGTGAGCAACCAGCTAGTACTTACCGCCCGCATCCGATGGAAAAAGGGACGCGAGCGGGAGACCAACGGAACGATCGCAATTTGCGACCTCGCTGGAATAGAAACAGAATGTGAAAAGATGCGGAGGCCACTCACACTGGCGTGCGACGCGCAGGATGCGCCGGTACAGCGCCAGCACGCGCCCATCCGCCATCGTCTTGGCGTCCTTCCTCTCTTCTTCTTTCACGGTCTTCCTTGTGCGCGGCGGTGCGACGGTCGCTGCGAGCTTCCGAGTGCTTCCATTAGCAAGGCGAGAGCTTTTCGACCCCTGTCGCGTCCGGTGGTGGGGGCCAGTAACAAACATAACCGTTAGTCATTGGTTATGATTATTCTACAACTATTTGAAAACGTCCCGAACTTATAAGCCACACGGGACGGTCCCTCGTCTAGAGACCACCAAACGAGGGACTGTAGCCACTCGACCGTGGTTGGGGCCGCGAAACGACGCGGGCGACTTGAGCCGATGGGTCGGCCGCTCCGCTCCCGTCGCCCCACGCTACATCGCATGCATTGCGGCCATCTCTGTTAACCATCCGCCTACCAACTGCCTACTAGACATGCTGCAGGTGCTGGTGTGCAAGAACGACGGGTGCTTCGAGTTCGAGGAGGCCGAGCTGCCCACGCCGCCGCCAGACTGGGGCGCGCTCAAGATGGCGCTGGCGCGCGCGCTCTACTGCGAGGAGGAGCTCTTCGCCGTGGGCGACCCGGATGACGTCGCACTCTACAGGCTGCCGGACGGGGACGTGCTGGAGGGCGAGCCCGTGCGCGAGCACGTGACGCCCGGCTCGCGCTGGGTGCTCGACATCTTCAGCTCGCCGCTGCGCCGCACGAGCGACCTCAACATGCAGACGGACCAGGCCATTCGCGGCATGCGCAGGGGCCAGATACACCCGCGGTGCGTCTCCTGATTTGCTACATACGCGTACTTGTTGCCATTAGACTGACACGAGCGCTCTCTTTGCTCCCCGCCATGACAGCCGCATCAGCACGCTGTCGAGCTTCATGAGCGTGTCGTCCGCGTCCTCCTCGTCCATCTCTCCGCTGGGCAACGCGACGCCGTCTCTCACCATTGACCCGGCGGTGTCAGCAGCGCCCACGACTGGCGTCGCGTACCAGGACCCGTACATCCACATCGGCACGTGGGTGCCCATGATGGTCAAGGACAAGAGCCGAGAGCAGGCGTCCGTGCCGGCCTCTGCGACCTTGGCGCCCGCCCCAACGTCCCCGCCACGCAGTCCCGCGGGCGCGGCGCTGCTGAGCCTGCTCAAGCCGCCGCTCTCGCCCGCTTTCCTCGGGGCGGCAGCGACGGGCGAGTACGAGGACGTGCTGGTCACGACGCGGCGCGCCATGGAGTACATCAACAAGTTCCGCACGCTGGGACGGCCCGTGACCGTCATGAGCATCCAGACGTGCTCGCTGCCCGTGTCGGCTGCCAGCCCGACCGCCATCTCCAAGTATGGGCCGCGCGGGTTGTACCAGGGCGCGTTCGAGGCTGGCACGGCCGAGCTCGAGCGAGGGTTTGTGCAGGCCGTGCGGCTCTGGTTCAGCTTCGACTGCGAGCAGACCGTAAGCGTGACCAAAGTGCGCGGCGCGCTGGGGCTCAAGCCGCTGCGCCAGCAGGACGGCTGGATCGTCGTGCAGGCGCTGCCGGGCTCGCCCTGCTTCGAGGCGGGCATGCGCCGCGATGAAGTGTTCCTCACGCACGTCAACGGCGTCGACGTGTCCCCGCATGCGTTCCCCGCCGTCAGCGTCAACAGCAGCGACAGTCGCCCCAGCAGCGGAGGCGAGCAGCAACAGCAGCAGCAGCAGCAGCAGACGTATCAGGCGCCGAGCTGGAAGGACAGCGTCGTGCCGCTCGTCGAGCAGTCCGAGACCTGCATCTTCACCTTCTTCTAGTGGCCCCAAGTGGAGCGTAAGCCCAACGCGGAGCGTCGTAGACCTCTAGCTATTCCTGGGGCGAGGTCTAAAGGTGTGCTCCTTTATATATAGAACAGCAACAGACCTGGAGAGCGATCGAGCGCGGCTTGACCACATCCGCAATAGGCCAGCACACACGTGGCAACCTTGCCCACAGCATTGTGACAGCAGTACAGCAGCTCCACGATGGATACTACCACGTCCACCACCTTCAACAACATCCCGGCGCGGTCGCGGGCGCAGCGAGAGGCGCTGCGCGACAAGGAGCAGCTCGAGAAGGAGCGGCTGCGGCAGCGCAAGGAGGGCTTCGTGCGCGCGGACCCGCAGCCGGTGGGCGCGCTACTGGCGTTCGAGCCGCGCGCGCAGGGCTTCCTGGGCGACGCGGATCGGTTCCACTCCGACACGGCGGGCGAGGCGCGCGCGCTGCGGGAGGAGCGCAACGCGCGCGCCAAGCTGCAGCAGGCGCGGCGCCGGCAGGAAGGAACGCAGCGCGAGCTGGCGCGCTGGGAGGCCATGGACGCGGCGGACGCGCGCGAGGAGCAGCGCTGGAGGGAGCTGCGCGCATCCGGCAGCAAGGCGCGGCGCAACCAGGGCGGCGAGCCCTTCAACCCCGTGACGCTGCGCTACAACGACGGCAAGGACGGCGAGCGGCTGCGCGCGGCCGACGATCGCGTCAAGGCGCGCGCGCTCGTGCGAGCGCAGAGCCTGCAGCGAGCCAACGCGCGCGAGGGCATCAACCCCATCACGGGCGCGCCGCTGCGAGCCATCGAGGCCGCCGACCTCATGCCCCCGCCCCGGTAGTGAGTGATGCAATAATGGGGGATTGATATGCGCTTTATGATACAATTCGGAATGAATCGTTATTCTAAGTATTTTAGTTTTTGGTGCAATCTATTTATTTCGAAATGGAGGTTGAAGCGTAAGTTATCAGGTAAAAGACACGTGTAATTTTGTCATGGAAAGCGAGGTAAACTACTACAGTATATTTTGCTTCTCGGTAGTTTTGACGTATAATACCAAATAATAGTCGCTTGCATGATTTTAATTGTGACGTTGAAGTGACTTAATTCTCTCAGCGTTTACAACGCTGAGAGCTGATGGTTTTGGCCGAGGTACATGTTGCGATTTTTTTTAAATCCATTAATAAAGAAGTGTCTTGAGTTGAGTAGAGGGGTCGGGAAAGAGCAGTTTGTATGGAGAAAAGTAGCAAAGTGTATTTTATTGCGTTTATGCGACCAAATTGATTTCATTGTTGTGGCAGCCAGTACCTACTTTTTATTTAGGGGGTGATTTTTTCTTGGTTTTTAGATTATCGCTCGTTTTCGCTCAATATTCGCAAATATAGAGAACCCTGCCAAAGTAGTTCCTTAATGGTCGCGATTCATGTTACCCGAGCCTTCACGTTATGTCATTAAGCCAAACACATAGAGGAATGAAGTGCTTTTTGCTGATCAGTTGCATCGGGTTTCTAAAATGCATCGGGTTTTAGAGTATGCATACCCAGAATAGGCTGCTTGCACCGGGTTTGTAAATATTGCTTCCTAGTTTAGGTTGACATGACCTGGTGGTGAAGCGTTCTGATTGGTTGTTTCAACTCACATGGAAGCATTCAATAAATTGTTCTATGCGCTCTAGTATAAAATTACGAACTTGAAGACGAACAGCGGACGCAAATGTATGCACATAAACAGCACAAAGACCCAGAACCTATGTCAACAACGGACCCTTTTACATGCAGGATCTGACAAGTACAGTTTCAGTGACAAGGCGAGTGTACAGACAATCCTCTCAAACTGTTCGGAGTGGGGTCATCGGATTTGCCAAGAACAAAAAGTCTGAAAAGACACCGCGACTGGGTCGTTTGTACTGATTTAGAGAGGACAATCACCAACTTTGGTGCCGCTAACTCAGTAGTTCAGACACCACCATCGGAGTGTACGGATTGAGGAGACCTGTGACCTTTCACCGATCGGACACGATTCCAGCGTGAAGCCAACAGTTCCTTATCGTCGGTGGTGTCACACAATCCCAAGCTTGCTTGCACCACTGCAAGCCTGAGTATAGATCTACCTTATCTAGACTCGACGGTGCCTTGCCCTCTAAATATGCCACGAGCTTAGCGTCCTCCTTGATCTCTAAAGACCGCCGCTTGACGCACGCGATGATGCCTTGGTCAAGTCGCTGCAGCGCGCTTGTGGTGTTCTTCGGCAAGGACTCTAGGCGGATGTTCTCGAGCGGCTCCGTCGGCTTGACGTGGGAGCTGGCGTTATCAACTAGAAGCAGGATCTTGCGCTCTTCCTCCCCCATGCGCTCGTCGAGGCGCTTCAGTCACTCCGCGAAAATGTGCGAGTTGATCCACACCTTCTTGTTGTTCGTGTACTCAACGTCCAACTCCTGCTTGACGTCGCGACCCGTGAGATCGCGAGGGTTCTTGGCCGTTCCAATGAACAACGGAGGCAGCTTGTCGCAGCCGTCCGCGTTCATCGCCAGGCACAGTCAGCCGAGTCTTGCACGTCTTCCGCCCCGAGCGCTTTCGTTGCTGCGATAGGGTTGTCTTGCGCTCTTGCCGGTAGTACAGAGACGTCTCGTCCATGTCGTACGTGTCGCTGAGTGCGTATTGGTCGGCTATCTTGAGCATTTCGAGCCACCCGAGACGCGCTCTCTCTGCGTACACAGACGCAGCCTCCCCCTGCTTCGTGCGGAGCCGTATCCCATAGCATTTTAGGAAACTGTACAGCCATCCACGCGAGAAACTTGGCCACTCGCTAGTCGGGGCGACCAGCTCGTCTGAAACGTGACGGGCGAGTCGCCCGATCTGCTGCCCCGACACGGAGTCGAGCTTGGCCTCCATGTCGTCGAACGCAGCCAGCAGCGCTTGGTCGAACGTAGTGAACTTGGTCAAGTGCATATTTTTGCTTTCTCGTTGGGCGGCTGGCACCGCCATCAACTTGGCGCGCCGGACCGAGATCTGCCTTATGGTCTTCTCGGAGATCGACTTGGACTGGCCCAACGTGCGCTTGGGTCACTCGGCGAGCTCGGGCACGGACAAGCCCTCCTTCTCGGCAGCCTCGCACAACAGGAGCTGCTGCGCGACACTGAGCCGGACGAACTTGGTGGGCTTGGTGGTGGTGGGGCAGGGGACTTTGGTTCTGCGCGCCATGATGTACACTGAGAAATGATTGCGGTCAACCTAGTTTCGCAGCTCGTCGGTACATTGGGTCGCATTGAATGGCACGGCATGCCACCACCTTACATTTTCTAGGAGCGCTTAAACGATCTTGTTTGCGCG
>JAADXW010000145.1:0-35636 GCA_023337975.1 Phytopythium ostracodes
CCCCCCCCCCCCCCCCCCCCGCACACTGTAACCCTTGCCCTCTTGCAAAGCGTTGCACGATTGACTGAAATCGGACCATTTCACCGGTATGAGCCAATCACATGCTATTATAGAACCTACCCCTTCCTCAGACCGACCACGCGCCTTCTTCGCATTTCCGCCGCCCTCCCTCCCAACCGCTAAAACGCCGCGTAAAAGGTCGCATAAGTCGCACCTGGTCGCCTTATTATTCACCAACCGCAGGGAGGGGCGACGACGTCGTTTTCGCACAAACTGATCGAGCGCTACACATTTGAAACTGTATCCTTCTCTACCCTGGTCGTGCAATGCCAATCCGACTGAAGGGAAAGGTAGGTCGTCCCTCCCGCCACCCCGCGCGGTCGCTCCAGGAAACCCTCGCACGCCTGGAAACTCTCTCGCCTTCCACCGCCTCCTCCCCCTTTTCCCCGCCCTTCCTTCCCTTTTCTATACCTAGCGCGGCTCGCTTCCTGTGCCTGCGCGCCAAGGCCAAGCCCGAGATAGACGTGGCCAGCCGGCCGGTTGGTTGGGGGGAAGAAAAGATTTTATAGGCGGATTTCTATGGCACGGGCGGTCAGTCGGATGGGTGGGTCTGTTGGGTGGGCCTCTTTCGCGCGCCCGCTCCTATTGGGGGGTGCCGACCGACCGAGCGACTGAGTGAGTGAGAGACGCTGACTGCTCCGTCCCCCTTCTTCCGATCGACCGGACCGGCAGGCCCTTTCTTCCTCGCTCGCTCGCTCACTTGCTCAAGACAAGACAAGGCACGCGCCGCGTGGGAAAAAGAAAGAAGCGGACCAGTCGGCACGTGTCGCGGTTTCACCTTCCTGCCTCCCTCCCTCGCACATTGAGATCCACCCCGCTCGCGCCAGGACTAAGCCGCTCACTACACCGACCCAAGATGAAGAAGTGCGTGCGCTGGTCGACGATCACGGTCTACGAGTTCGGCGTGGGCATCGGTGGCAGCGCGGTGCCGCGGCGCGGCGGGCCGTCCATCGGGCTCGCGCGCAAGCCCCAGTGCGTCTGGAGCTCGCCGCTCGACGATGTGGAGATGACGGACGGCGAGGACGAGGGCGAGGCGGCGCGCGAGGAGAAGCCGCAGGCGCCGCTGGCCGTCTTGACGACTAGCTCGGGCGCCGCCCGAGACGAAGCCTCCAAGCCCGCGAAGCTAGAAGACAAGAAGGCGAAAAAGCCCGCGGCGCGCGTGCCACGCCGCCGGAAGGTGCGGTGGCTCAAGCCGCTCGAGCGCGTGACGATGCTGACCAAGGCCGGGTGCAGCGAGAAGCGCATCTACCGCATGATGATGGAGTCGTCCGAGATCGCCATGTCGCGCCGGCTGAGTCTCTCGCTGGCCCGCACCGTCACGGCCTAGACTGGGCGATAATCCTGCGCTCCCTTCACTTTAGAGCTCCGACGCTCGACGCACGCGCTGACTATTTATTGCGAGCCCAGAGCGCCTCCGAACGATTGGGGGTGGTGACGTTGAGACGGCTCTGGCCGTCCGTGCGACCCAGCGAGACGAGGAGTCGTCGAGGATCCAGCCAAGGCAAGGCGGTCCTCCTGACCAAGTCGCCCAAGTCGCCCGGCATGGACGTCTTTCACCTCGCTCGTTCCTTTTTGTACCATATAGAGTCTCGGTAGGCAAGAAAGCGGAGTCCCAAGGCGGAGTAGAAGACATCAGGGCTAGTCTTCTTGAGACTGAGGAGCCCCACATTCCCCGCCCTTAAGCGTCAATCCCAAGCCACCACATTGTGAATACCCTTCGCGTTGGTCTCTTCCCCATGAACATGCACGACAGGTGGGTTCCCTTCACGCGAGGAAGGATCGAATCCGGACATCGGTTTCTATCTCATTCAGTCGCCTTCCACCTCAGAGCGTCAGCAATGGAAGCGCTTACCCGCGCTTCTCTATATATAGTCGGCTTGAGGCGCCCACAATAGCGCGTCAACGGCGCGCGCATTGTCGGTGCTGTCGGCGCGGCGGAAGGGTGAGGACGCGCCACATCACGCGCTTCGCTTGCTCGGCTGGGGATCGTGCGAAGTCAGCATGTCGCTGTACACACTCAAGCACCTGCTGGACGACTGCAGCGCGCGGCCGATGCGCACGAAATGCGCGTCCGACCTCAAGCGTGAGACGCTCGAGGAGATCTGGCGCGCCCTGAACGACTGGATCGACTCGCGCTTCAGCCAGGGCAAGGTACGCCACACCACGCAGCCGCTCTCTCTCTCTCTCTCTCTCTCTCTCTCTCCATTGTTGGCTTCTTGTAGATGGAGCACTGACGCGTGTCGCCTCGGTCCAGGGCGTGCACATCGCGACGTTCGCGAGCATCTCGTGGGAGGCGAGCACCAACTCGCACAACCAGCCAAAGCTGCGGCCGGCGCTGGCGCTCTCGGACACGTTCCTCAAGACGTACTCGCTGTCGCAGAAGCCGACGCGCGCCGCCGCCACGTCTGTTCGTGCGAACGCGCTCGCGCCGCTCGAAGACATCAATTTCACCAAGATCGCCATCAAGTTCTCGCGGCGGCTGACCAAGGACCTGGTCTTCTGCGGCGTGCGCGACCTGCTGCAGCGGCTCGGACAGGTCGCGGGCTCGGGTGCCGCGCTGTCGGTCGCCTTCTGCTTTGGCCGGCTCGTGGCCAAGAACCGCTGCGTGTCGGTGCTCTTCGACCCGCAGCGCGTGCCCCGAGCGCTCGAGGACCAGCTCGCGCGCTCGGCTCTCAGCTCGCCACCGGCGTCTATCTGCGCTGCCGACCTCGAGGACGACGAGCCGTACTACTCGTCGTCTGGCGGTGGGGATGACGCGACGACTGTTGACGTGGGCAACAACGCGGCCAGCAACGGCAGTGGGAGCTGGAGCAACCCACATCCGCACGTGTTCCTGACGGATGGCGTGGAGGCGCTGCCCACGAGCCGCAGCGACCCGGAGAACGTGATTTCCGCCGCCCCCGGTGCCGACGTGAGCATCGAGGAGGAGCTGCAGCTGTACGACGCGCTGCTATCGCCGCCGACGCCCGCCGACGCGATGCCCACGGCGCGTGGCCGCGTGTTCGAGTCGGCGTTCCGGCGACACATTGCGTCGCTGGCGGGCGAGGTGGACCGCGAGGCCAAGCACGCGCTGGACGAGCACCTGCAGCAGAGGCGCGACGTGGACGTCATGGCGCTCGAGGCCAAGATGCGGCGCCTGAGCGCCGAGGACATCCAGCGGTACCTCCGCGGCCAGATGCAGCACCGCGAGGAAGCGGCCGCGGGCGAGCAGCTCGACCGGCGCAGCACGGACCCGAGCGCCAACTCGTTCTACTCGGAGAGCGAGCAAGCGCGCCGAGGCTTCGAGGACAAGGAGTTCCTGCGCCGCGTCAAGCTCGAGCTCAAGGAACAGCTGCAGGACCAGATCAGCTCCAAGCAGCAAGAGCGCCAAAGCGCGAGGCAACGCACGCTCGACGACGACCGGTCCTTCCTGCGCCGCGTGCGCGCCGAGATGGAGGCGCTGGATCAGAAGCAGGCGCGCGACCGTGAGGAGCTGCGACAGACGCTCACGGGCTCCTGGAGCCGCGACGCCGGGCTCAAGCAGCTCGCCGCCATGCGCAAGAAGCAGCTCGCGGCAGCCCAGATCGCGCACCCGCCGTACCAGCCGAGCCACCACGAGGAGGGCAAGAGCGAGCTGGTGGCGTCGCCCAAGAGGATCGTCATCGCTCCGCCATCGCGTGTGAGCTTGAGCAGCTGCGGCAACCGGACGGTTGGCGCGCTGGTGTCCCCGAGGCCACGGCGCGAGGACGACGACTACTCGGTCGGCTTCGACATTCGCTCTGTCAGCGGAGGCTGAGTAAAGAAGGTGTTGGGCACATCGGAAGGCTTTGCATTGGCGATAAGCTTATAAGTGGGCAGTAATATAGACGAGGGCGATGAGAACAAGGCAACACCACGCGAAAATGTAAATAGGAATGTGTATGTATCGGCCGCTGGGGCTGTTACGAATCCGTCGGCGAAGGAGATCGAGCTCATGCCGCTCTGAGCTCAGCCTTGGCTGCAGACTCCCGACACACGCTGGCGATGTGGAAAGCACGACGTGCGATCAAACGCGAGGACGACTGCGGTCTCGCCCCCGCTGCCACCAAGCGCCGCCAATCGCTTACATCTCCTCCATGAACGCGTTCACGACCACCTCGACGTTGCCGTTGCACTGCTCGAGGCGATCAATGACGCGCGCCGACTCCACCGACGGGAAAATGTCGCGGACCATCGACAGCTCGGTCGCCCACTTGAGCTCCTCCTCCGACTCGGCAGGGGCGGCGGCCTCCTCGACAGCGGCCTCCTGGGCGACCGGGACGGCGACCCCAGCGGGCGTCTGCTCGCTCACTTCCTCCCACTCGCTGTCGCTGCCAGCAGTCGCGCGGGGGGGCGCAATCTCCACCGCGTCAGTGATCACAACCTCCTCCGAAGCGCTCGGGACCTCAGCCGGGGCAGCAGCAGGCGTGACCGTATTGTTGTAGCTCTTGAGCTCGCCCACCACTTCCTTGGCGAAGTCACTGATGCCCTCTGCAGCAAACTTGAGGCCCTCCGTCGTATCCTTGACGATCTGGTCGAACGGAATCTCCTGCAGCGACTGGCGCGCCGCGTTCAGCGACTCGCGCGCCTCCTTGGCGGCCACGCGGAGCGCCTCGTTCGTGTGGTCAAGGCCCGTCTGCGCCGTCGTCTGCGCCTTCTGCGCCCACTGGTCGTGCTTGACCTTCTCCATGGCAGCGTTCAGCGTCTCGACCAGCTTCTCCAGCGCCTTTAGGATGGGCTCCGCGACATTCTCCTGGAAGGCGACCTGCGAGCGCGAGACCGCCACGAAGCGCAGCGACTTGACCGCGTCCGCGCTCGTCTGGAACACGCGGCAGGCCTCGGCAAACTCCGCGTCCGACGTCACGTTCACGCAGTCGCCCTCGGGGTCCGTGTACTGCACCACGAACGAGCCGGCGCTCAGCCCGAACGTCGACTCGAACAGGCCCGACAGCTGCGCCAGGTCGAAGCTCGAAAGGTCCACGCGCAGGCGGTGGATCTCGCCCTTGTAGCCCAGCTTCAGCGCCGTCATCGCCATGCTTTTTCTCTTGCTTGCGTCGGTTGGTTTGGTTGTTTGTTGGGGTTTTCTCCTCGTTGGGAAATGAAACACACAGTCAAACGACGGGGAAGAAAAACCAGACGCAAGCAGGCACTTTCTCCCAAGCAAAACATGGAAAACTTTGAAAAACCTCAGCTTCAACACTGGATAAATTACGGGAAACACGAAAAATACACGGCAAACTAAGAAAAAAGAGGATTCCAACCAAGCGACACGTCCATAGTAAGCTCGAGTCATCTCGTTGGAGGAGGGAGGAGGGGGAATAGGTTTAGGGGAATCGGATATCCAGGAACTCAGACAGAGAAGACGGATAGGAACCTCCTCGCTCATGTGGTTTCCCAGGAACCGCTCCTGGCAGGAAATACTGGTATGGGCTGCAGGAGTCCTGCAGCCCATACCAGTATTTAGCGTAATGAGAGCAATACTACAGTACCAGGGTAACTATTGGAATAGATTGGTGCCGCACGCCCTACGTTGTGGCTGATACCCTCCGATGAAGCTGTTGCTCTTTCTTTAAGCATCGGAACTTGAGCGCTGGCAATTTGACATCCTGAGTGTTTGTCGTGAAAGATTACGGCTTTTTTTTTCTTCGCGAATGCATGGCAAGAGACGGTACAGCATGTGTGTGACATGCCCGTCACAAGGTTGTCGTCTCCCCCAATTTACGTGGTCCACCCATATGATAAGTTGAAGTACACCACACAAAACTAGACGCGAGCTGTCGTCACTGACCCGCCGTCGTCCGCTCGTCGCGCAAATTACGCCAATCGCATCCCTGCAACTTCATAACTCTTCATTTTCCGCCAATAATGATGCTAATTCGCCCCATTTTCCCCTCGAGCAATGCGCAAAAGCAAGTGCCTCTTTGCGTCGCCCGCCCCCTTTTCCCCGCACACAACACCCCAATCCGGTATCAACAGCGACTTCCCATACATAAGCAAGTGTACTAAGCGGTCAAGGCGCCTTTCCGCGCGTCGTCCTTGTCGCCGCGTGGATCCTTCCTGTCGGCTCCTGCGCTGCGCACTGAGCCAGTCTGTGGGTGCGCCCACTGTCTACGTCGAGACCGCAACGTACGGTCACCTCCTGCGCCCGCGCAGACCGGCGCGGACCGCATGAGCGCGCTGGCGATGGAGCACGCGCCGCCGCTCTCGACGTCCTCGTCGCGCTCGTCGTCGACGCTCTCGACGGCGCCCTTCGGCTCGCTGTCGCCGCGGCTGAGCCGGCTCAACTCGTCCTCGGGCTCGTTCTCACAGAAGGCGCTGCAGAGCTTCCGTACGGTCTCGCTGCCCGGGCTGTTCCCCGGCACGCACCTCGGCATCCTCGCCTCGGGGCTGCTTGACAAGCGCCGCGACGGCGCCGTGCGCGGCGGGTGGGCGCGCCGCCTCTTCATCCTGTCCACGCGCAGCCTTCACTACTACCGCAAGACAGAGGACGCCGAGCTGTTCGGCAGGGAGCGTGGACAGGTGCGTTGCATTGAAACTGAGCGCGGAATCGGGAGGGGAGCACCCATCTTACACTATTGCTGTCACACCGAGCAGACGTTGCTATCGGACATTGAATTCGCCAAGATGGTGTCGGCCGACGACGCCCCGTATGGTGCCATTGAGCCCGGCGTCCCGTCCTACTTTCTGGCAGTGCTGTCGGTGAGTTTGTTGCCCTCCATATCACGCCCCCAATGTCTCCCAATTGTCACTCAAACCATCGTGTGGTTGAGATAGAAGCGGAAGACGCTACTGCTCTTCCTGCGCGCCGACTCGGCTGACTACGCAGCGAGTTGGGTCAACATCATCAACAACGCCGTGCACCAGGCCAAGAGCCTGAACTTTGCGCCGCGGTGGCCCGTCGAGACGATGCAGAAATTCATCGCCGCGGCATCCGGCAACTTTGAGGCTCCCGCGGCCGAGTCGAGCCCGACGCAGGAGGTGCCAGAGATGGAAGCGGTACGGAACTGATCGCTACTTATCGCTAATCATTCAATTACTCATCAGTCTTGCGCAATGATGTATGTATGCAGGCACAGGCATTGCCGCCTCGCGTACTGGTGATCAGCGTCGCTTCCAACCCGGGCACTTCCACCGCATCGGAGCGGCTCGTGCGTCGCAACGTGCTGCTCGACAAGGAGGTTGAGATTGGTGCGCTTGGCAAGAAGGATGTGTGCGTGTTGGTGCTGAGCGACGGTGAGGAAGTGTTGGTGGGCCGGCATCTGCTTGGGGACATTCCTGCGGCACTACTATCGACGTCCAAGCAGATTAGCGTCAGCACGCCGCCCAGGAGTCAGGCGCTGCACCCCAACGTTGTGATCGCCTCCAAGATTACGAGTAAGTTCACACCATTTCTTCCGTATGGAGTATGGGATTGACACAACACAAGTGCTGACTGCAATGTTGCGCAGTGTCGTTTAGGTGTTCGCGAGCGTCTCCAGCGCCGATGACGCGCCAGGAATCGGGCGCGCAGTCCACGAGTGCAATGCATCCGTCCGCGTTCCAAGTCGCGTTCCCCGGAACACTGGGTGGTCTCTTCCTGCTGAGCTGCGTGATGTCATTCTACTGCTCGTCGCCCTTCGAGGGCCTCATGAAGATCACGATTGTGCTCGGCGTGCTGCTTTCCTTCTCGCAGATCGTGCAGTTTGCCGTTTGGTAAGGCTCGCATGCACGTCGCTGACTGCGCTGCTGTAATTGGTCTAACGATTCGCCGTTTCATGACATTCGGCTCCATGATACAGCGCCTACGATGCTCAGAACGCAGCGCAGGCAGCAAAAAAGTCGCCGGTTGCAACGACCAAGGCAGCTACAGGTTCGTCTGCTAGCGACAACGAGTACATCTTCCACGTGCGAATCGACAGCATTGAAGTGGTCGAGTCGGATCAGGACGGCGCTTCGCCGCTGGCCCCGACCATGTCGCCCATGTCCGAGATGAGCGTTGTTGACTCGCCCGACAGTAGAATGTCGGCGGACAATCAGGACGACTCGGATGAGCGCCGAGCGCTCAGCGCGGGCCCAATCGCCTTCTCTCCGCGGTTCATCGCTGCCGAGAAGGGCGACGAAGTTAAGGGCCGGCAGCGGTACCTGAACACGCTCGAGTGGCGGAAAGAGAACGGCATTGACACCATTCTGGTCGAGCCCCACCCAACCTTCGACACCATCAAGAAGTACTACCCGCAGTACTTCCACGGGCGGTCGAGAGAAGGCCAGCCCGTGTACTATGAGCGTCCCGGGAAGATCGACTTGCCGGCTCTGAAGCGCGAGGGTCTCTCTCTGGACGACCTGCTGCGCCACTACATGTACATCACGGAGTACCAATGGCGCGTGCTCGAGCCGAGCGACACTGGGCGATCCATCACGGTGCTGGACGTGACGGGCATCGGCATGTACGACCTTGGAGGCGAGGTGCTGGACTTTATTAAGCGCGCGTCGGCCTTCACAGGTGCGCACTACCCGGAGCGCAGCGCGCACATCTTCATCATCAACATCCCCGGCTGGTTCAACATGATATGGCGCATGATCAAGCCACTGATCGACCCCGTCACGCGCGAAAAGGTAGAGTTGTGACATCTTGTGGACGCTCGTTCATGAAAGACGAGCAGGTTCCTAACGTTACGGCTCTGTGAATGAACAGGTGCACATGCTGAAGGGCAGCGCGATCCTGCGCGAGCTGGAGACGCTCATCGACAAAGACCAGATCCCGTCGGACCTCGGCGGCAGCGGCCCGCCGCTGGGCGAATCGCCCGAGGAGATCGCGCTCGCCGCGCACGTTCAAAAGTACCTGAACTAACCGCTGCGCACGTCACTAGACCGAGCAAACGCCGTGAACGAAGTGGATGAATGAAGCCGCAGCACGTTAGCGGTCCTACAGCACCGTGGGTAAATTTGATGGGGCAACACAACCCAGTGGTAGTCTACTGTAGTCTGAAGGGAGTCGTCAAGCCGATGGGAAGGCAACAACGCAGCAATTGACGTGATAGATCGTTTCGTGGAGACTCATTGCGCGAAAGTGTTCATACCAATTCATCCATTAACTTTGGCTCGGTCTGTCTGGCCCTGCGCCTTCATCAGACCTTCGCCATTCATACAACATCTTCCTAGCTTGCATCGTCCGCCTCGCAGCTCATAACTCTTCCCCTCTCTGCCCCAACAGGCTTCCAGTGGTCGTGGGGCTCCCTCCCCCGGTCGATTAGCTCGCCGCTGCCTCCTCCTCTTCGTCAGCGAACGCGTCGCACGTCTCCAACTCGCTCATGGTGGCGCACTGGTCGCCGCCGTAAGCCGCGTACGCCGTGGACGTGCGCACTCGGTAGCGCTTACTCGTCTTGTGACTGCAGCCAGACCAGTCGGACCAGTCCCCAAGCGCGCAGTTGACCGCATCACACGCCACCTCCTCGCTCAGCGGTCCGCACGCGGCCCCATCGTCCGCTGGGAAGACGATAACCCGCCTCGAGCGCGTCTTCTTGCCCGAACTGTAGTTGCAGCCGCTCCAGTTGCTCCAATCGGTCAGCAGGCAGTCGACAGTGCAGGCCGCGGTCTCAGTGAGCGCGCTCGAGCTGCACGACTGCCCGCCGTACATGTCGTACGTAATGACTCGTCGCGTGCGTGTCTTGAGCTTCGAGCTCGGGTTGCAGCCTCCCCAGTCGCTCCAGTCGCTGAGCTCGCAGGCGATCGGGTCGCACGGCTGCTGCTCCTCGAGAGCGGGGCACTGCGCACCACCGTACAGCGGGTGCACCTTGATGGTCCTCGTGCGCGTCTTGTTGCCCATGGCATAGTCGCACGCCGACCAACTGCCCCAGTCGTTCACCTCGCAGTCGCGCTTGGTGCAGAACTGGACCTGCTCGCGCTCGGGGCACTCGGCCGCTCCGTACTTGGGCTCCACGAGCACCTCGCGTGTGCGGCGAGTGGACCCGTCGTCCATGTCACACGCCGTCCAGTCCGACCACTCACCCACCTCGCACTCGACCGGGTCGCACGACGGTGACTCGGTCACGTTGCCGCACTTCTCGGCGCCGTACATGGCGGTCGTGACGATCGTGCGGAAGCGCATCTTGGTGCCCGAGACCTCGTCACACGCGCTCCAGTTTCCCCAGGGCGTCATCTCGCACGGCACCGGAGGGCAGAAGTCCTCCTGCTCCAGCTCGGGACAGGCGGCACCGCCGTAGCGGCGGGCAGTCGTGACCTGCCGCGAGCGCGTCTTGCGACCCGTCTCGACGTCGCAGGCCGTCCAATTGGCCCACGCGCCGACCACACAGTCGACCTTGGGGCAGTAGTTGACCTGCTCGGTCGCCGGGCACGCCTTGCCGCCGTCCACGGGGTTGACGAGTACTGTGCGCGACGATACTTTGCGGCCGTCGGCTTCGGCGCAGGCGGAGTACTCGCTCCAGCGGGAAACGACGCAATCCACGGGCTTGCACTTGACCGATTCGGACAGCGCGGGGCACGCGGCGCCGCCGTACTTGGCCTCCTGTGTTACCTCTCGCGAGCGCGTCTTGAATCCTCTCGCATCGCAGGCGCCGTAGGGGGCCCACGGTCCGACCGTGCAGCTGATGGGCTTGCACTTGATGGCCTCGCTCAGCACGGGGCACGCCTTACCCTTGCCTTTGCGATCCACCGTGATCGCCCGCGTGCGCGTCTGCTTCATGGTGGCCTCGTCACACGCGGTGTAGGCGCTCCAGGCGCTCACGACGCAGTCCACGTTGACCGACACGGCCGCGTCGGCCTCACGCATGAGCGCGGCGGACGCAACTGCCGCCCACAGCCACCACTTGGGCTTCATGTATCGGTCTATTGTCTTGTTGTCGCTTTGTTCACTTAGGGTCCTGATGGGAAATGGACTGCAGACGCACAACTCCTCAAAGCTGTTTGCCTTCACCTTTCGGTGTCTTGTACGCTGATGCTGAGCTTCAATGCTCTTAGAACGCGCTCTCAGCTGGCTAGAGGAGCATTTGCTTTCGCGTTCCGAGGCCATGGCAAGGCATAAGATCACAAGAAAGAGGCAGACGGCGGGCCAAGGCAACGGCGAGGACGACGTCAGAAGCTTCGGCACTCGAGAGAGCATCGTCCTCGACGGACCAGGAGCAGGTGGAGCGAGCACATGTCTGCTCTCAGCCGCCTTCAAGAACCGAGTACTGCAGGCTAAGATACCGAGACGTGGGTGCTATAAATATGTGTTGTGCTGGTGCACAGAGCACCGTGGCTCCGGGGGTTTCAACCCCGTGACCAACGCACTCATCCGACCAACGCGCACAGAGCGCGGGTGATTTCGCCGCCGAGGCGACCAGCCGGTGACGCCGTGGCCATGCATAAAATGTCAGCCGACGATCGTTCAATACACTAACTTCTACACTGGCAGAGAAGGCGACACCGAACAATATGCTTGGCTTCATCGCAACACCAGTGGCATGCATGCCTGCGTATGGTCTATACAGCGTTACGCATCGAGTGTCTGGCTAAAGGTTGGATGCGTACTGCATGAGCTCGGGGCACGCTCTGCCTCCATCTCTCGGCGGCGTCTGGACCGAGCGGGTCGACACGAGCATTACCTCGCCTCCGTCGCTCTCGGTTGTCATCCAGTCGCTTCAACGGGAAACGAGGCAGTCAATGGGCTTGCCCTTGCCACTCTCAACCAATAGCGCGCACTCGGCGCCGCTATACTTCGCTGGGTGGGCGACGCTCCGCTTGCGCGTCTTGTATCCGTCGGCGTCGCACGCGCTGAGCTCGCCCCACGCACTGACGGTGCAGCCAACCGATCGGTGTGGTGACCAGGATGTTCTCGCGGAGAACGCTGTGAATGGGTTAGTGAGCGCATTGAGCGATTGGTACACCTGCGAGAGGACTCGAACATGGACGACGAGTTCAAGACGACGGACCTTGATGATGCTCGAGGGAATACCTCGATCAGCAAAAGTTGCACGAACGGTCAGTGTGTGAGCCACTCGCATCGGGCAGGGCAGGTGCTGTTCGGGTGGAGCGATTGAATGATGGTGGCGAGAACTCCGGCGTCTATTTTCGTGACACCAGCGCGGTGGAGGAGGTTATGCGCTCTCTCGGTTGTGTGTTATCAACGTAGCCTCGAGATGCACTTGGAAGCTGCGGCCAAGACCCTAAGCGATTCGTTCTTCCAGATAATCACATCGCTGGACAGAGCCACCGCTTTGTCCTCCCGGGAACTCTTACTTGAACTTGAACTTGAACCCAAGAAGGGTCTCGGTCGCCGCCGACACATCAGCGGTAGCGTCGTGCGAGCGCCCCAGCTCCGACGGTTCCGAGAGCGGGAAGCCCCTGGCATTGGCAAAGCCGCCCGGCCCGTTAAAGTCGCCGTTCACCACATCCGGGGCTGTCGCGGCATACAGTGTGGGCAAGGCGCCCATCGCTGTGGACTGGATCAACGTCGCGTTCATGAAGTTGTAGAACCACCGCTTGAGGAAGATGTCTTGGTTCCTTGCGTTGCTGAGGAGGCTCGAGTCTGTGACACCAGGGTGGCAGGCGGCAGCAGTGATGCTCGTAGTCCCAGCGGACTCCAAGCGGCGGCCCAGCTCCCAAGTGAAGAACAGGTTGTACAGCTTCGAGTTGCCGTACACGGTGGTTTGGTTGTGCTTGTCCTTGAGCATGAAGAGCTGGCCGCGGGTGTACTTTGCCCGCCGATGCATGTCGCTGCTCACACTCACGAGCCGAGCCGACGGGCTCCGCCTTAGCGCATCCATCAGTAACGCCGTCAGCGTGAAGTGGCCCAAGTAGTTCGTCGCCACCATCAGTTAAAACCCGTCCGCGCCCTCGGTGTACGAAAACCCCATGGCGCCCGCGTTGTTCACGAGGATGTCAAGCCTCTGATGGCGTCGAAGAAACTCCTCGCTGAACGCCTTGACGCTGGCTTGGGAACTCGTGTCCAGCTTGATCTCTTCGACTCGGCCGTGCTCTCGGTCCCCCGCAATGGCGTCTCAGACCTTCACAGCAGCGTCGGCACTCCGTTCGGGGTCGCGCCAGGCGAGAACGACGTCGGCGCCATGGCGAGCGAGTTCAAGAGCGATAACGAACCCGATGCCCGAGTTTGCTCCGGTGACAACCACGACCTTGCCTTGCAGCGACGGGATGCGCGCGGCGTCATACCGCTCCGGGACAGCACGCGTCGGAGTGACGGTGCCGCTTGTTGCACAGGGCATGGCGGATGATGGCTGGGGAGGGAGCTTGGTAGCTTGGCGGCTTCTTTGCTTCTTCGACAGGGGCCGTAGATTCGATAATGGGGCTTTGGAATTGAGCTAACGCCAGCGAGAACCCCACAGTATTGACGCCGACACTCATTGACCATCCTCAGCACTTCAAACACAAGGCTACCCCGCCTTACGTGTGGGATTGTAAGGCATAGGCTGCGAGGATTCTATTTCAGGTTTGTAAGATAATCATCGAGGCCAGATAACCAACGTCAGGATCTTTGAGGTAATCATCAAGTGAGATCATCACACCAAAGCTGAAGAAGGAAGGAATGTCGGAGTGAATGTGTGTTTGTGTCGGACGGATAGTAAACTGCACAAGTCGGGGCCGTTGTTGTCCCGGTCGTACGACTCATTCGGTCGGTCGCTCAGTTCCCTCTTTGCTCTCGCTACACAGCACTCGCAGCGGCCCTGCGGTCATGAGATGCGGTCTCCACTCGTCCTCCATGATGCTACCCCTCGATGACCTCACTCGTCGCCACATCTGACAGCGTCGCTTTACGCCGGACACGAGTGCCGGAACCAGCACTACAAGTTCCGTGATGAGCTTCACGATTTCCTGCATCCTGTTGGGTAGTATGGGAGGAACGCTTGGTCGACTTGGGAAAATGCTGGTCGAGATGATTTTCACATCAAGCAGAAGTGTATCCATCCGCATTCAAGATGGCTACACTAGAATTTAGCATTTAACGATCACTAAACATGTTAAGTTAAAATGAACAAACGCTGTCCCGAAAACAAAACCGGGTTCAATTCGGGATAGCAAATTTTTTTCGCGCGAAGGTTTTGACTTTCGGCTGGTCACTTGGCGCCATTTTTTATTGCTCTTTCGGGTGGAGCTGTCAACAAGTATGATGGCGACGGCGAGGTTTCCGCCGCCGGAAGAGGTGGTGATCGAGGGGGACTCGACGGAGGACGAGGACGAGGTCGAGGTGGTCGCGCCGCAGTCGCGCAAGCGCAAGCGCGCGTCGCTGATCGCGGACGAGGACGACGAGACGGACGACGATGGGAATGGCGACAATGGCAATCAAGACTCCGCAACGAAGGCGGCGGCGGCGACTCCCGCGCGCCGGACGATACAGAGCAAGCTGGGATTTGCAGAGGTGCGGCGCATGGAGCACGGGCGCAAGGACGACGAAGACAATGACGATGATGACGACGAGGTGGAGATCGTTGGCCCGCCGGTGCGGACGACGCCAGGGTCTGGCGGCAGCGGGCGGAAGTCCGGGCGGCTGACCATTCTGGCGAGCGACGACGAGCAAGCGCCCGAAGAGTCTCAGCCCCAGCAGCAGATGGAGGCGGCGAATCGATCCACTGGACGGCGGAACAGCACGACGCCAAAGCCACGGCAGCAAGAGGAGCAGCGGCCGCGGTCGGCGTCCTCGTCGACTCGGCGCAGCTCGCGGATCGAGAGGAAGCGCAAGGAGAAGGAGCTGCTGGACGGTATCGCGCGGCGTCTGGACTATCCCGTGCTGGAAAATTGTCTGGATCGCCCTGCTTGGAGTGCTGAAGAGTCGAAAGAGGACGACGCGGACTACCAGGAAGACGAGGAGGTCGAGGACGAAGAAGATTTCGAAGTAGAGCAGGAGGAGATGTACAGGCGGCCGAAAAAGCGGCAGCGGCGAGAGACCGAGAACGAGGTGCTGCACGCCGACGGCGGCGAGGACCTGGACGAGTTCATCGTGGGCGACGACGAGATCGAGTACATGGACGACGACGAGAAGGGCGTGATCAGCGTCGAGTCGTCCGAGAGCGAGGGCGAGTTCGACGCGACGGAGGAGATCGAGGCCATGCGCGCCACGCGCTCGCGCGACCAGAGCGAGTGGTTCGCCATCTACCTCGAGTACCTCGAGGAGAGCATGGTGGACACCGAGATGGACTACAAGATGCGGCGCTACAAGAACAAAGCGCACTTTCGCACATTTCATGAAGCCATCCGCCATGTAAGCTGTCGGCTCTGCTTGCTGTGATTGTGAGCGCGCATGACGCTGACACTGGTGTGGTTTGACGTATTGTGTGACCAGATTGAGCGCGTGATCTGCTCACGCCGCGATACCCTGCGCGTCAACATCGTGTGGCCTGAGGAACTGGTCAACGCGCTCAAGAGCGCGTCCCACTTGCGCTGGGAGCGGGTGGAGCCAAATCGAGACTGCGAGGCGTGCAACCGGAGTGGCCACCTCGCTACCTTCCGCGTCTACTACAGCGGTGTGTCCTGTGACGCCACCGAACTGTACAGAGACGGCTGGATGGAGCGGTACGTCTCGCTTGCTGCTCTATCCACCATCTTGGGTGCGAATAGGCTGACGGATGTTGTTTCTCGCGCCTTGGTGATTTGGTCAGGCTTCGTGGGGCGATGAAGAAGGCGGTGCCCGTGCGTGAGCGCTTCGACATGGGCAGCACTTGCCACTCGGTACGTCCGGCACCATTGGATCCGATGAGGTTTTGTTGTCTGACTTGTCGGTTTTTCCTCTTTCAAATGCAGCGAACGCTGGCGTACTGGCAGCTACTGCACGCCAAGCAAATGCTGTGCGCGGTCGTCGACGCCAAGCGCAGGGAGAACGGCAACAGCAAAGGCCGCATCCCCCAACACCTCCGCGACGAGTTCTACAAGAAGGAGTACGGGCGCTTCAAGAGGCTGCTGAACCTCGTGGATCGATTCTCGACCGAAACGCGTCAGGGTATCGCCTTCGTCCCCAACGTGTGGAAGCATGTGACGCGAAAGCACTTGGAGAGCGAGTTCCTGCCGACGCCAGTGCGGGATCGCGACGGCAGCGGCGAGAACCGCCGCGGCACGCTCGACTCTCTGGTCGGCGAGAGCGAGGATGAGGAAGAAGAGGACGAGGAGGACGCGATGGAGCAGCTGGAGTCTGCGACGAGGTCGTCGTCGTCAGCAGCAGCGGCGGCGACCGGCGCAAGCGATGAAGAGAAGGCGCCGACTCCGAGCGCCGGGCCAACGAGGATGAAGCGTGCAACAGCGACACAGACGCTGCCACCCTCTCCGAAAGTTGATGACGAGGACGACGAGAAGCTGGTGGATGACGCCAAGTCGGAGTCGAAAGACTTTGACGACCTCATGTGCCTCGTGTGCCGCAAGCGCCCGCGCGATGCCGCCGTCGTGCACGGCATGTACCTGCACTACTACAGCTGCTACGGGTGCGCGAAGCGCCAACTGCGCGCCAAAGACGGCTGCGTCGTGTGCGAGCGACCGATCGACCGCGTGCTGCGCGTGCTGCCGCTCACGACCGAGACGCGGCGCGCCATTGAGAACGAGTCGAAGGCGTTGCGATCGGCGCAGTAGGGTGGCGATGGCTCGTTTGGTGTCGGTTTATCTAGTAGTCGGCTGCCGCGCGTCAACACGAGTCGCGACTTGCCGTTGGCAGGGTCTGTGCACGCGTCTCTATCTCTACGGTGACGCTCTCTGCGCTTGACGGGCCAGTCACCACTTCTTATGAATACAAACCTCGACGAAGCCGCGGTTGCTTAGAGCTCGACTCCAGGCGAGTTGTTGGACGCGGACCAGACGAGCGGGTAGCCGTTCTCCTCGAGCCGCGCCTTGAGCTCGAGCGCGTGCTCGTACGACTGCGTCTCCACGACGCAGCGCACGGCGACGTGTGAGACGCTAGCGTGCACCCACGCGCGCTCGTGGTAAATGTCTTTGACGCTCGCGCCGCAGTTCCAGAGCAGCGTCGTGAACTGCGCGATGCCACCGGGGCGGTCGCTCACGGTCGCGACGAAGCGCACGAGGCGGCCGTCGGCGGCAAGACCGCGCTCGATCACGCGGCCGAGCACGGGCGTGTCGATGTTGCCTCCGCACAGCGGAAGGATGAGGCGCTTATCACGCAGCTCTGGCAGCTTGTCGTCAATTAGCGCGGCGAGAGAGCACGCGCCACCGCCCTCGACGACGATCTTCTCCTGCTCCACGAGCCGCAGCACGCTCAGCGCGATCGCGCGCTCGGAGACGGTCACGACCTTGTCGACGTACTGGCGAGCGATCTCGAACGCATTCGAGCCCACCTGTGGCACGGCCAGGCCGTCCGCAAGCGTCGGCGACGTCGGTACGTCGACAGGCTTTCCAGCAGCGAGCGCGCCCGTGAAGCTCGAGCAGAGTTCCGGCTCCACGCCGATGACTTGGACCTTGGGTGCGAGCGTCTTGACGGCCAGAGAGATACCAGCGATGAGACCGCCGCCGCCAATCGGAACGATGATGGCGTCCACGTCGGGCACCTGATGCGTTTGATCACATTGACGAGAGCAACAAGTTCAGCGACATGCTAGCATAACGCCAAGACCAATAAGCAGCAGTTGCTTACTTGGTTGAGCATCTCGATGGCCATGGTACCGGCTCCGGCGATGATGTTGGGGTGGTCGAATCCGTTAATGTACACGAGGTTCTGCAAGGTCCAACACAGTCATAATGCCAACAGAGAGCGGTCAGCGTTACAAAAACAACCCCTGCGATCACTCATGCTCGGTACAGCACGCACCTCGTCGCGCGCAAACTCGTCGGCCTTGTCGCGCGCCTCCAGGATGTGCGCGCCGTGCAGCACGACGCGGGCGCCGAGGTCCTGGCACATGGTGATCTTGGTGAGCGGCGCGATGTGCGGCATGACGCACGTCACGGGGATGCCGAGCTGCTTGCCGTGGTACGCGAGCGCCAGCGCGTGGTTGCCCGCTGAGGCGGCCACGACACCGTGCTGCTTCTCCTCGGGCGTCAGCAGCAGCAGCGCGTTGCGCGCGCCGCGCTCCTTGAAGCTGCAAGCAGGATAGCAACGAGGCTGTCAGTCAACCTCCCCACTCCTTCAAGCTCAACGTCGTCTCGTAAGCATACAGCAACAGTCCGAGACCCACCTGCCCGTCATCTGGCGGTAGTCCTTCTTGAGGAACAGCTCGTAGCCCATGCGCTTGGACAGCAGTGGCGAGTGCTTGCACGACGTCTCCACAATGCCTGTATATCCCACCCACGTACCATCAGTCTCCACATATTCCCACACAGGGATTGGCGCGAGAGTCCACTAGCCGAAGAGAGAGCGCGCACCTTTGCGGATGCGGTAGCTGGCCGTGCTCACGTCCTCGAACGACACCGGCAGCTCTGTCATCGTCCGTAACCACACTTGTTAGCTTATACTGTAGACGCACAGAGAATCATACACACGCACACAAAACGCAAGAGACGCACCCGGAGCGGCGGTGGAAAGCGCGCGCGCGGCGGTCGGCGCGCCATACGAAGACGCCCAGCGAGTCGCGGTGAGCGAGCGGCGGAGCAGCATCTCGATGTACTCGTTGCAGTATGGAAAGTACAGCGGTCAACGTCCGGGCGGAAAGGACGAGACGAAAATGAGAATGAGTATCGCGGCCCTGGGTGCGTAACCTGGTTACTGTGAAGTATCGAATGGCGCAGGCCGAGTGTGTGTGTGAATGCAAGCAAGCAGGCGGGCGCTCTGTCTCTTTGCGGGCGTTCATCTAATCCGTCGCTTCATCCAATCCGCGCGCGAGTATATGGCGTTCACTATGGCGGGGGCGGTCGACGCACAGGATCCAATCCATCGCGTGAGTCAAGATGGCTGATAGAAAAAGTGCAACCTGCGCGTCACATGGGGGCGAAAACCTCTATAAACACATGCGTTCAACATCTCGTATTGCATTTCCCAGGTACTTGAAGTGCGACGCGGCAGCTCCAGCTGCGCTCTCAACGAGCGTAACCGACAGGGTATGCGGGTGTAATCAGTTGAAGGTTGCAAGTGTAACCTCATGGAAGGCAGTCCAGCGCGTAGGTGCTGTCGGTCCAGTACTCGCGATCGTTGGCCGCGGCGCGGAGGAACGCGACCAGTCCTGGCCGCTCGGCGGCGTACTCGCGCACGAGGAACTGCAACAGCTCGCAGTGGCCACTGCGGACCGCGCGCGCGAGCCCGTCCGTCAGCGGCAGCTCGATGCGTCTGGCGCAGTGGAACGCGAGCAACAAGTCAAAGTTGCCGCTCTGGACTGCATACTCGACAGCGCGAGTGTCAGTCAGCGTCGGCTTGGTGGCCAGCAGCCACTCCACAATGTGAGCGCGGCCGCTAAAGGTGGCGCTCGTAACAGCTTGAGATGTGCACCCTTCGCGGCGGTGACTGTGCAGCCACTTCGCCACGGCCAAGTAGCCATTTCCGGCTGCTCCGTCCATCGCGGCGGCGGTGCAGCCTTCACGTCGATTCATGTGGAGTCATCTCACCACATCGAGGTGCCCGTTGGCCGCCGCTCCATCCATCGCCCTAGCTGTGCAGCCTTCCTTGCGGTGCGAGTGAAGCCACCGGACCACATCGAGGTGCCCATTGGCAGCGGCCTCGTCCATTGCATCAGCTGTGCATCCTTCTCTTCGATTGACGTGCAGCCACTTAACTACGTTGAGGTGCCCGTTAGCAGCGGCTTGATCCATAGCGTCGGTTGTGCACCCTTCTGTTCGATTCGCGTGAAGCCACCAGACCACCTGCAAGTGGTTTGAAGCTGCCGCCCAGTCCATCGCCTTGAAGGTGCACGCGCCCTTGGGTCGCTTACGATGCAACCACTCGATGATATCCAAGTGCCCGCTGCGCGCCGCGCCATCGACCCCACCTCTTCCTCTCACCGATTTCTTGTTCAGCTGTCTGACCACCTCAAAGTGGCCAGCACGTGCTGCGTGATACGTGCTCCCAGTCGAGCGAGGGCTAGGCCAACGCTCGTAAAGAGACTTGGCCATCTCCAATTTCCCCTGACTGGCAGCCTTGGCAAGTAGGCGCGAGAAGCAGCGATCTTCCATGCCATCGCCCAAATCAAAGTGCTCGAGCGCCCACTTGACCGCCTCCCAATTTCCTCTGCTAGCGGCGTTCTGCATCACTTCATTAATGCAGCAAGGGTCGACGCTGTTCGCGGCTTCGGGCGAATAAAGCCACTTGGCGACGTCCAAGTGGCCGAACTTGATAGCGGCGCACAGACATGCCGCTCTAGGAAAGGCTCCCCCAACACGTGACTTGATCTCTTGGAGCCGCCCAAGCTGTCCGAGTTCAGCTTCCCGCTTCGCAATCCCAGACAGAGCGATCTGAACGGTGGCTTGAGGTGCGTTGAGTTGCCCAAACAATTAATCTATCATGTCGATGCTGTGACTCTGGGTAGCCTCGTAGGTCCTGAGCCACACGTCTTCGTCTGCGCTATTGGAACGGCATGTCGCGTGCACGAACAGCCACTTGGCCGTCTCGAGCTGGTTGCGGCGTACAGCTTCATACAGCTCTTGATGGCCCCACGCGAGGCGATCCAGGCAGTTTAAGTGCAACCACTCAAGCACACCCAACTGCCCGCAGCCGGCCGCTTCCTTGACAGCCTGACGAACTCGCCCTGACGGAAAGTACTTCTCAACGAGCCACTGAACGCACGGAAGGCTGCCTCGATGCGCTGCGATCACGAGGGCGTCCGAGAAACGCTTGTGCTTGACGAGCGGGTCCAAATCACGAGACTCCGACACAGCGACGCGTGCCAGGAAACGAGTCGTGGTCGCCGTATCAGCATTGTTGGCCGTTGCACATGCTGATGGCACCGTCCAGTGTGCAGCGACGCCAATGAAGGCTTCGATCGTCGCCAACACAACGCTAACAGCAGCGAGGCGCGGGTGCACGCACCGACAGACGATCTCGATGACATTCAACGCTGGTTGTGCGGCCATCGTGTTCAGCTTGGCTCGTACTGTGGGGCAGTCACCATCGTCGTCCTGGAGACGCTTGTCCATTATGGCCCGTTGACGGCGTGTGTGAGAGTACTCTGGTCGAAAACCAACTGTGACAACGGGTGAGCCGTTCGTCTCGATACTTCTGCGACGGGGAGGAAAGTACCTGATGTCTCAATACCTACCCACATGAATGCCGCCATCACTAGCGATCAACCGACACAACCGTCTGCATCTCCCTGCCGATTCATTCTATCAACATTGCACCAGCCATCTACAATTCTATGACTAGTAGGCGCACACCCCGCTCTCACGCGTCACCAGTCGAATAGTCAAACACGTACAACACCTGGTTGCGACCGGCGAAAGGCAGGAACGCGCTCTTGATGCGCTGGTCTTTATCCATCAGGTAGTGCACGAGAGCTTCATACGTCTCGACGCGCTCGCCATCTCGGCCACGGCGATCAGGAAACGTTCGGCTCATGACGCAGCAAGGAACGACAGCGAACGGGAGGCGCAGCGCAAGCGCCATGTCGACGATGGCCTCGGTTGCCTCGTCCGGGTGCATGCCCACGAGCAACGAACACTTCCGCAAGAAAGAACCGTGCTCCTCGACTGCTTGCGCATCCAGGCAGCACGAGAGATGCGGGCACACACCGCGGCCGTGGGCTTTGCTCGACTCTTCCACGAGTCGGCGGCTCCGCTTGCTCAGTTTCATAGGGCGCTGGTATTTCGCGCGGGAACGTTAATAGAGAACATGTTAGCCGTTGTCTGTCGAGAGATAACGCATTCGCCAGACGTACCGGGTCCATGAGCGTCGTCGGAATCCCGCGCTGGTTCCAGAGCTCGATGGGGATGTCACCCTTGCCGCCGGCCACGTCCAGAACGCCTTCACGCGCGCGCATCTTGTCTTCACCGAGCGTCTCCACCAGCCAGTCGCAGAAGATGCGGGCTCGGTGCGCCTTCCCAGCCTTAGAGTGAGGGTCAACCTCGTTGTCGCCCGCGATATGGCTAGCCGTCGCGCGCTGCGCTGCTCGCACTTCGAGCCAGCGACGGCGGTTTTGAGCGAAATCCGCCGGGTCGCCGTGCCAGAAGTGGCATTGCGCGCCACGCCGGCAGTTGACGCCGCCCGCGCTCGAGAAGTAGTACTTGCACGCGTTCCACCCGTCGATCGTGACAAAGTTGGTGTACTTGGGCACCGCCCTCAGCGAGTTGCCGATGTCCTCAGTGGCTGCAACCGCCCGCGACGACGGTGCGAGCACGAGCGAACCTAGAGCGGGCGAGAGCGGCTGGTCTTGGCTTGAGTTGGTGCCATCCTGGTCGTTGAGATGCGTCGTCTGGTCGATAAACGCGCCTGCGTTGTGGTCCGCCCAGCGCTCGTCCACGTTGATCGAATGGAGCAGGAGCAGAAAGAGGATTTCTGGGTCATCGTCGCTTGTGGGTCCTTGAATGTGCGAGTGGTGGTGTTTCCGCTGGAGCAGGCCGCGCGCAGTCACGACGTCGCCCAGCTTGACGTCCCAGTTGATGTCGCGGATCGCAGCCACGTCAAGAATGCCTTCCTGCGCGCGGATCATGACCTCCAGCAGCTCTGTGGTGCAATGGTCCAAAGCGTTGGGAGAGGTGTCTGTCCGGTTAGCTAAATGGCCACAATCATCACGCATCGTGCTGTCAACAACATACCGCCATCCTCGAGCCGAATGTCGCCGAACACAAGCGCTTTACTTGAGCAGTGGCGTCGTACGCAGCGTCGATGCACGCAAGTGTTAGCGTACAGTAACATTGCACCCACCCAGCAACTTCGATGACACTTACGACAGCTTGCGCCTGCGCACGAACCGCCCGCGTACCGTGACCGCCACGCCGTCGGGGCCGTCAGCCAGGTGTTGGCGCGCCAGCTCCGCTAGTCGTTGTAGCTCGGTGATTGCGTGGGCGGGTGCACCGTCGCCGCAATGCACGCCTCCATTGTCGTCGCCCATGCCGGTAGTTGATGGTGATGGCTTGGGTTTGACTGGAGTCCCGGTACGGGCTGTAAAACAAGGTGAAGCCATGTCCGTATTTAGTATTTACGGTCCAGACAGCTTGAGAACGCACGTAAATAGGTCGTTTGGATTTTTTGGCTCACTTGTGATTGGACAAGAAGCGAAATGTATGGTGCAGTCCCGCCCTTTCTTTTCGCATGTATCTTACAACAGTACCCTGTCGACATTGGTTTGGCATCATTCCTACAAGCAAATCGTGATGCTGCAAATCCCCCTAAAACCACGTGCAAGTACTGTGCGCACGGGAATTGTTACGGTTATTAGTTGCGTTCGGCATCGCCATCTGGGGAATCTGCGGTCATTTACACGAAAGATGGTGAGGATCCTGCTTTACAAGTATTGTGACACAATTTATTGTGCTTTTCAGCTTTTTGGCGGGCACGAGTGTTATTTTCTGCTTCTATTGGCACATCATCCTGAAATTAAAGCTAAATCAAGGTAGAATCGTTTAGTCAGATCATATGGTTTCTAAATCTCTAATCCTACCCGAATTGGCTTTCTTTATCATAAGCACCGCGAATAAGCTAAAAAACGTGGAATGGCGGGTAGCTACCCGCCATTTCGCGTCTTTTGTTGCAATTCAAGATTTCTTCGTCGAATAGAGGTGTAATAACACCTCGATAATACGTGTCAGCTCGGCGTCCTTTTCATATTTTTTGGTGTGCATGAATTAGCCTGATTTTAGCCAAAATGATCTGATTTCATTAATTGATGTTGCTTGTTTTATCGCCATTATTGGAGGCGCAAAACAAACGAAATGCACAATATGAGCACACAATAATTCTGTGGCTATCCGAGTGCCTCAGTTCATGTGCAGTCAAACCCCAAGCAGATGCTGGTTTGAGGCGATGCAGCTTTTGACAGTGTATTTTGTAGCCTACTGAGATAAATGAAGCCAGAAACCTCAACCACATCCATCTTGGCCTATCGCCCCTACCCCTGCCCGGCCCTATACAATTTGTAACTTCCCATTCTTATGGTAGCCGTCCCGCAAATTTTTAACCACTACAATATCCGTATCTCACATACAAAACCCAAGTTAAAACGCCCATAATTTGATTTTTTGTAAAAAAATCAAAAACCACCCCCTGGCAGTGTCCTACGCTCTCCGCACTCAAGTCAAGAGATCCAGTGTGTGTCCAAAATTCCTAAACTTATCGTCACTATTGAATCTCTAAACTCAGTACGTTTCCCTCAATCGCCCCCCCCTTTCCCCTTCCTTCCTCTCGACAGCGCGTGCGCTTGGCCTTCCGGTTCTATTATATTGCCCATCGTGACGCGGGGAGGAAGAAGAAAGAAGGACGAGGAGGAAGGAGAAAGCGCTTAGAATACGCTGACAACGAGACCGGCCGCGTCCGACTAGCAGGACGCGCGCTGCTCGCAGATACCACACACAGGGAGCGGACACACACCAAGAGAACAGGTCGCGGCGGCGGAACGAGAGCGTCGCGCGCGAAAGGAAAAAGCGAACTAGCGGGCCGAGACAGGCGGGGCAGGAGAACGACGGCGCAGCGATGCAGGCGGCGCCGCTGCCCACCTGCGGCGAGTATGACTCGCTGGACGCGCACCTGGACGAGCTGGAGGAGCCCGGCGCCAACTTTCTCCAAGGTGAGACGGCGAGCGGAACGAACCGACGGCGGGATGGGATGGGAGAGAGGACTCACGGCTGCTTTTGTGGTATGTGATGCGTATGTAGACTTCATCATGGCGCCGCGGGCGGGCGGCGCGAGCGGGGACACGCCCATGAGCAACGCGAACGGCTACACGTCGGAGGAGTCGGACTACTCGGTGACGACGCCCTCGGACGAGCAAATGTATCAGGAGGTGTCGTTCCTGCCCGCCGACACGAATGAGCTGGTCGAGATCGTCGCCGACTTCTGCACGAACGACGACTTGACGGCGCTGACTCCGCAGCAGCAGCAGAAGTTCGGCGGCAAGGTCATCAAGGGCAAGGTAAGCGCTCGGGGCATCACATGACCTCTTCTTTCCATGAGGCTTTGTATGTGACACACTGAATGTTGACGCGGTGTTTATGCTGCTCTTCACGTGGATGAACGCAGACGTCCAAGTACCGCGGCGTGACTCAGACGAGCAAGACGTCGTGGGGCGCCAAGTACAGCGCCAAGCGCATCACCAACACGTGCAAGACGCCCGACGAAGCCGCGCGCGCTTACGACCAGTACCTCAAGACGTACTACCCGCAGAAGTACTCCAAGTTTGCCAACTTTTGCGAAAAGTGTGGTCGCTTCGTCAACCCGCTCGGCCTGCCCGAGTACAAGAGTGAGTGTGACTGCTCGTCGTCGCTGTCGTCGTCCTCTTCATCGACTGCCGCGGGCTCGTCGGGGTCGTTGGAGTCCCCCAAGAAGGAGCACATGCCGTCGGCGCACAGCCAGGTGACGACTCCAACTGCGACAGTGTCGCTGAACCCGCCGGCCGCGCCGTCGCCCATTGGCGGGCCAATTGCTAACCCGGCTGAGGACAACGAAGGAAACTTGCGCGCGAGCAATCTCTCGGTCGGATCGCTCAAGTTCAGCACGCTGGACGACAATGACGAGTTCTTCACCGAGTCGTTGAACGACGTCGCGAAGATAGCGGCTGGACAGGTTGGTGAGGAAGGTGACCACCAGTCGGCGGCCTTCACTTCGCCGCAAAAGCGAGACAGTCTGCCCATGGCAGTCATCAGCTCGGCGGTCGAGTCGTTCACGCAGGAAGACAACCTGGACCAGATCATTAACGACATTAACCGGACGTCGTCTACCTCTCTCCACAAGCGTCCATCGTTCTCGGCTGAAGCAATTGCCAGTCTTCAGGCCGCTGGTGCGGGTGAGCACGTCAAGACCGGCAACGAACTCCAGCTGGAGATGCTTGGCCCCATTGAGCCGACGTCAGGCAGCTCGACCTTTGTCGACTTTAGCCCCGAAGAGCTTCAGGACCTGAGCGAGTATTTCCTCTCGGACAATGACGCTGCTGCGGTGGTGCAGCAACAGATGAACGCGGGTCCTAACGGAAACGAGACGGGTGGAACAGCCGCTGCTATCTCTTCGGCGTCCAGGCATGGGACTTACAAGAAGATCCACAGCCTCGACTTTTCGGAGGATGGGAACAGTCAGCGCTCAATGGTCAAGGAAGAAATTGCGGCGATGATGGACGTGGACGCCATTGCGAACTCGTTCCTGCAGGTCAACACAGTGCCGACACTTCCGGTGACAAGCACGGCGACCACCGCTACTGCATTCCCGGCGCGTATCGAAATCCAGACGCCATTCCTCGAAAAGTACTGGCGCAATGACCGTAAGAACATCCAGTGCTTCCCGTACTGCCCCGAGCACGGTGACTACTACCGCGTTCGTATCGAGAACCTGCAGCACCGCTGCAAGGGTGTGTGCCGCGCGGCTGTCAAGGCACAGATCGTGATCCCCGTCGCGGAGCCACTCTCGCAGGCGGACCTGCTGGTGCTTGCGCGCTGTAACAGCACGTTCTCCCGCAACGAGACGATGGCTACGCACTCGTCGCTGACCCTGACGGAGATGAAGACGCTGCAGGGTGTGAGCGCGATTGGCGTGATTGATAACTTCGTGCCGATGGAAGGCGGAGGCGTCGGCGTCCGGTTCGACGTGACGTTTTACCCGGACGTGTGGAAGTTTGAGTTCGACCTGCCGAAGAAGCGGCGGCACGTTCAGAGCGGGGCCGTCGCGGATGCAGACCTGGACAACCCTGGCTCGGAGTTTTTGTACTTCTTCGAGATCGATGTGTTCTACTCGCTCGACAAGACGGTCTTCCGGCGCATGGGCCACTGCGAGTCAGTCAACTTCCAGATTGGCAACACACGGACGTTGCTGCGTCAGCGCAACAAGATGACGGACGGCACTGCCATGTCTACCCCACGCAATGATGGCGACAAGGTGTTTGGTACCGAAGAACTCCCAGACAAGAAGAGGGTCAAGATGTTTATTGCTGGCCAGCGCGATCCGTCTGTATCGATGATCAGCGACGACCTCAGCGTCGACGGCAGTGCCATGGTTGACAATTCTGGCAAGCAGCCGCTTGCGGCCGGCTACATCACCGGTGAGGGCATTTCATCGGCTTCCAAGAAGGGTTTCGAGTCGAAGGACACTGTGGACGTCGACGCGTACTTCCGTGTCAACTCAAAGGACTCGCTGTTTGACGCCGAGGCACGCTCGAGTGACCTGCCAGCGGTCAAGACGGGCATCTGGAAGGACGACGAGAGCGCTGGGCATGACCCCGCGTCGGACTACAATCCGTACGTTTCTCCCAAGCCGAAGCTTGTCGGGGCGGAGACGTCCGTTACGACCGCGCCGAAGGCGACAACACGTCCAGTCGTCTCAACCACGCCCGAGATCCCGTCAACGGCGCTTTCCGAGCACTACGGCCTGCCCAAGATGTTTGGCTATGCGCTCATGTGCGTGCCGCTGTCTGTGGTCTTCCTGCCGGTCGGTTTCTTGCTGCTCTTGGTGTTCTTACTGCTGCCATCGCTCGCGCCGTCCGTCGTCAAGACACTGGACGCGTTGGCGGACATGGAGCTTTCTCGCGCCAACAGCAGCTGCATCTCGTCGGACAAGCGTATGGTGCTGAACCAGCTCCACACAGACGCTGTCCCGAGTGGGAAGAAGAAGGCGAGCGTATTCCGCTACCACGGAAATGGCACCGTGTGGTCTCGCCTCACGTACTTCTGTGGCGTCAAGTTGGCCCTGTCAATTGTGACGCTGTGCGCAACGCTGCCGCTCGCTCTGTTCGCCGTGCTGCTGTTCCCGATTCGCCCGGCGTCGCAGGCGCTCGGCCAAGCCGCGTGTGGCTGCGTGCTTTGGACGAGGGAGTACACGCGCAGCACGGCTGGCAAACCGCTGGCCGCCGCGCCGTACGATGTGCAGGGGCAGCTCGTGTGAATTCGCGACGGCGATTGACTCGCCCGCCCGCCGATGTCGTCGTAATTTATAATTCGGCGGGCAGCGCGTTAGTCGTGGGCCGGCTCGGAGTCTGCTGTCTGCAAGTGGGGGAGACGCCAAGGAGGTATCATCTCAAACGAAGCGCTGGTGATCCAGGCGGCGCGCGTGTGGATTTTTTACTTGAATATTTCGCTTTTGTATCGTTTTCGCCGCCGTCGCGTCGGGAATTGGACCGATCAGCGGCGGCGGCGGCAGGCAACGACGGCAGTGGCAGGCTTGTGGATCACCACCGTCAGCATCCGGACACCAACATACTCAAAAAGAAAAAGATGAACATGATTATGTAGCGAAAGACCATGCGCGTTCGGACATGTTGTATTCACTCGTTTCTCTTGATTTTTTTGCTCTTTTTCAGATTTCGACGCACCATAAAATGCACAGCTAGCTCGTTTATATAGTGGCGGCAGAAGCTGTCGGCGCTCCTCTCGGAAGTCCTCTCGCTCGCCGCCTTGAGTCAACAGCAGCGAGTCGTCAAGGCCTCCAACGACCACGACGATAGCATCACTCCCAGCCGTCACAGCCATGTGTCCCCACTTCTGCTTGGTAGTGCTGACTGCGATCTGGATGAGGGTGATTGGTTTGATGTTACTTGGAACGGAACTCCTCGCCGCCCGTCACGTTCTCAAACTGACTGGCGAAGTCGTCTATCGACATGTCTTCCTTCTTGTCGTCGCCGCCTTCGTCGTCGAACACCCACGTCGTGCCCGGCACGTACTTGGAGCCCGCCGTCTCGAGCACTCCGGGTGGCATCTTGGTGCCCTTGGCGTACAGCGGACCAGCCCTAGGGTATTCAAAGCGCAACGACTCGGTGTTAGTGCGACCAAATCGTTTCCTGCATACCACCCAACGCAAGCGAACGAACCCAGGAAGCGCGTCGGCAATGCCAGCCGTCATCGAGCTCTCGCCAATGTCTTCAATCTGCGACAACAAGTTGGCGGCAAGATACGCCGAGTCGCCCGCCTTCTTGAAGAAGTTGTGCTTGAGCAGCGCCGACGTGCCAGGACTGTAGAGAATGAACAATTGAGCACGTTTACAGTGAGTTTCAAGCACTCGCGAGTGCAATCCATTCGAGTGATGCACAACAACGAATCGACATGGCGTACCGCTTCGTCGGGTCCTTTTGCAGGCATACCTTGACCACATCCTTGAAATGCCGGCTGAATTGGTGGCCGCTTCCATCGTCCTGTCATCACGAGCTCACGGGTAAGCAGTTTACCCCTCATGCAAAGTACCGCATACTGCCAATACAATACGCACATCGTAGGTGCGGAGCGAAGGCGGGTCCTCCTGCAGTGTAAGAAGCAGCACCTTCATGGGCTGGAAGCGCGCGTAGGGCGCGTAGCCCTTGGCCAGCTCCAGCGCCGTGATGCCGAGCGACCAAATGTCGGCCTTGTAGTCGTAGCCGCGCACCTGCTCCATGACCTCGGGTGCCATCCAGCAGGGCGTGCCGACAAAAGTCTGACGGTTCTTGCGCCGGTCGCCGCCCTCCATCATCCAGCCCGAGACGCCGAAATCGGCAATCACGACGTGGCCCTGGTTGTCGAGCAGGATATTACCGGCCTTAATGTCGCGATGGATCTGCCCGTTCTCGTGGAAGTACTGCAGTCCCTTGAGCGCCTCGTTCAGGATGACGGCCACAAACTCCTCCTTGAGCCCCTCGCCGGCGCCCTTCTTCTTGAGCAGGTTCATCACGTGCAGGCACGAGCCCTTGTTCATGAGCTGCATCACCAGCCACAGCTGGTCCTTGTGCACGAAGCTGATGGCTCAGGCAGATAGATACCACAGTGAGCTTGGCGCCCTCTGAATAATGATCGTCAACGCCAAGATCGCACCTGCAGTAGCACTTGAGCACGTTCGGGTGGTTGGTCATCTTCATGGTCTGCACCTCAGCCTATAGCAAACCAGCAGCATCAGTGTCAGCACCGAGCGGACACAATAGGATGGGGGAGGATACAGACGAGTTGAAACGCGAGTGAAGGCTCACCCGGATGTCCTCAAAGCTGGTCGTGATCTTCTCGAGGTCCATGATCTTGATGGCCGCGTACGCCTTCTTGGACTCGCAGTAGGCCTTCCATACTTTCGCGAACGCGCCCTGTTGTCGTCGATTTACCGCTCGTTAGTCGAACGATCGCGGCAAATCCACGACTGACCCACGCTCCGTATCCAACTTCTCATGGTACTTACCTGTCCGATCTGCTCAATGATGCGGTACTCGGACGCGACGGTGGGCCACTCGTCCGCCATCTTTCACGCTCTTGCTGTTTCTTCTCCGACGGAGGAGGCGACGGAAATGGATGGAGAGTAGAAGCGCGCGCGGCTGGCTGGCTATTTCACTTACGTACGCTTCGACACTGCCGCTGGAGGAGAAGAGAACGCTCCTGGTACACACGCGACGCAGGGAAAGCGGAGGGTGCTCGACTGCCTTTCTATACAGCGAAAGGAACGCGGGGGGAACGCCGACGGACGGACGGAGGACGGACGCGCGAGGAACGAAAGTGCGGCACTCGCGGCGAGTGGCGGCGGCCTTTCTTCCCCTCACTCGCACTATGTAAAGAGAGGTTTGGCCGGCGTAGACTGTTTGTTATTTGGGACGGCAACCTTGCTTGGAGGGCGCTTACGGTGCGCGTAGGTAACGTAAGCGAGTAAAGTTGCGCCTATGGCTAATTGGGGAGCTGGGCGGGAAGGGAAACGTGTGGGTTGAAAAGTGACACTCGAAGAGGGATCGGTCCAGTGATACCAGTAATACTGAATGACTGGTATGTTACCGGTATTTTGACGGTTGAAAAACAATTCAACTTGAACCCATGCTCTTGCTCCAACGCCTTCCGAATCCATGCCGCTGCACCCGTCGATACTAGCTTGTAAATGTACCTACCGGTAGTGAGCGCCCCTGGAACAAGTGGGAGAGCAGATATCAATGCGTGCATGTTGCATTCGGTTCTGAGGGCGCTGCGAGTTTGAAGATGGAACAGCTGATATCCGTTTATGCGGACGGGATCGACGGGGCGTCCGCATGGATACAAAGCAAAGCCCACTCAACAAGCTGCCGCATCAGTCCAATTTGATCGAGCTCTCAGTTGCTCGAGTGTCGTTGGCTTTTCCTTGGAACACGCGCCGATGGAGGAGCAAACGATCTCTTCGCACACCAGCGCTTGCCCTGTATCTACAGTAATAGGTCGAAGCAACTGAGATACAGTAGCGGTCAATGATCGCTTCAACTTGGACGGAGGTGTTTCCCCATGTTACATGGGGCATGTATGCTGCCCGTATAACGGCGGCCCACGTTCCGTCACGTCACACGCGTGAAGGGTGGTGCGCGTGCTCAACTGGTTCTAGTAGTCTGACTCAGGGGTGCGTGCTCTCAACTGCTTCAGTCAAGAAGCGTTCAATTGCGAGGATATGCTGCGCTTGACACCGTTCGCGGACTGGTGGACGGCGTTGGACAGCGCCATGCCAGTCGCATGGCGCCATCAACTCGCCGACCCCAGTGGCGTACTTTACCGTACTGGACACGGTTCATCGACTCCCGCTCGATCACCACCGTTTGCACCTTTTATCATAATGCATTTCAAAAACACCGTTTTTACGCTCCGTTTAATCTGATATGCTCCAAAAACCACAGAGATGCGGGCAGCACACCTAAAAATAAAAAAATACCCGCTGTATTCCATTCGTCGCGCTCTGGTCGCGGATTATTATTCACTCAACGTGGCGATCGTGCGTTTCCCCTAACCTCTGCTACGGATGTAGCACAGGCGGCAGACTCGGTCGCTAGCCTCCCTCTTCGAGCAAACAAGAAACGCCGCCGCCGCGAGAAAGGCCGACGCGTCCAGCCAGGTTCACTATCGGATACTCGCGGTCGGCGGCAATTCCCCCCCACAGTAGTTAGCTGGGCGAGAAAGAGCACCACCCACCCCACACCAGTCGGCCTCCCTCCCTCTGTGACGATGAAGACGACGACGGGGCTGCGCATGCGCATGGCGCTGAGCCACCGGCGCAACCTGAACGTGGTGCTGGGCGTAGCGGCGGCGGCGCTGCTGATCGTGCTGCTCTCGCTGCGGCAGCTGCCGGCGACGCATACGTACGACGTGCTATCGCCCGAGCAGGACGCGCAGTACAACAACGAGGCGCTCAAGGACATGTTCCCCGGCAAGTGCCCCATCAAGAACTTTGAGGAGCTGCGCCGCATGTCCATCGTGTACACGTGGGTCAACGGCAGCCAGCCCTGCTACCGATCCATGCGCGAGCAGGCGGGCGGCAAGCACGCGGTCGGCGGCTCGCGCGACCGCGAGATCGGCGAGCTCATGTACTCGATCCGGTCGCTCAAGAAGTTCATGCCGTGGCACACGGGCACCATCTACATCGTCTCGCCCGGCCACATCCCCAGCTGGGTCAACCTGCAGCACCCGCGCATCAAGGTCATCAACCAAGACGACCTGTTCCCGGAATACGCCAAGTCGTTCCTGCCGACCTTTAACACGCACGTGATCGAGCAGTTCCTGTATCTCATCCCGGGGCTATCGGATATCTACATGCAGGTGAACGACGACTACATCTTCACCAAGCCCATCGAGCCGCATGAGTTCTTCACGTGTGACGGCGGCATCCGGTTGCTGCATGAGGCGGGCCTCATCTCCCACGCGCCACCGACGCCGAAGAAGGGTATTTGGATCTCGTCGGTGCTGAACACGCAGCAGGAGATGGATCTGCGCTGGGGCAAGCAGGACCGCCACTTCATCAAGCACGCGCCGTTTGTATACTCGCGCCGCGCGTTCGAGCGTATCCACCAGATCTTCGACCGTCCGCTGTACATGACGCTGAAGAGCAAGTTCCGCGGCAAGCCCGACATGAACATGCCGCTGCTGCACCACTACTACATGATGAGCCAGGGCAGCCAGGAGCTCGGCATCCCGATTTACTCGCCGCCCGAGTCGGAGATGGCCAGCTACAAGCTCATCCTGATGCAGAACGACAACATCCCGACGCTCAAGAAGACGTTCAGGGCCATCATTGACGGCACCTCGCAGTTCAAGATCATTGCGCTGAACGACGAATACTCGGACATGAAGGTGGCCGACACGGCGATCGAGTTCCTCAGTACGTTCCTGCCCGAGCAGAGCGAGTTCGAGCTGCCTCCCGGCGCTGAACCGCATCCGCTCACCGTCCGCAAGCCCGACACGTGCGAGGTGGATGACACGATCCTCGCGCCGTTCCCGAAGCGCGTCGCTGCTGCGCCCACGTACCAGGTCATCGCCTATCGGGAACTGCGCTGGGTTGCGTTCACCAACTCTCTGCTGCGCGGCCTCGGTGTTGGCCTCGGCATGCTCATTGTGTATGTTCTGTACCTCATGACGCTGCGGCGCAACTCGGGACGGGGTAGTGGCGTCGGCGCTAGCGCTTACGACAAGGTATAAATGTCCCTGGCCAGGCGAGATCAATGAAACTGCTAGGGTGTCACGTGTCACTTGTTTGGCGAGCTCGCGTTTCTCCTTGTGCATGGGCAATGCGTATATCCATCCAACCCGGTGTATATGTGGAGATTGAGATGAAGAGAAGACACAGGTCCGCGCGAAGGACGTCTTCTGACGTAGCGTATGGTCGATGGATTGTGCGGTTGGTATGCGTGTCACGCCTATCGCATCAGTGTTGGTAACTAGATAGGTACTTTAAGTGCTTCGCGTTGTTTCACGAATGCTTTGCCTCTTGATGTGAGTTCTTGACATGCGTCTGCACGAAATGCTGCAAAAGTATGAAGTGAAAACGAACGATGACGATGAAAGCAGAGGGCATAAAGCCAATGAAGAAGCAGCACTGCCACGTACACTGTGCGTATTAAGGAGTTAACGCAGGCGCTTGCTATCTACCACGAAAACCGACACAACTGCCAAGCTGGACGCCGCTAGCAGCTCACTAATACAGAGACCTCGCTCTCTCAACTCATCTAATGTCGAACGCCTTGACCCCCCCTCCCCCTATCACGTCTGCTTGGTCGTGTGACCGCCCGGACCGGATGGGACCAGGAAGGCGCCAGCAAATCCCTTTTCAGCGATGCGGTACACGTACGTCGCGCACACTGCAGCTGCCACGAGGCCAAGCGCAAAGCCCATGTTAGTTGCCACGTTCCATGCGAACGACAGTTCCTGCGAGGCGAACGAGTCCTCGTAAGGCGATACCGCGCGGCCGTTGCTCGAGACAATAACCGTCTTCTTGCTGGGTTCGTCCTCCGCCGCATCATGTCGGAACGCCGAGCGCACTGCTCCGCTATGAAGCGGCGCTGAGGCCGGCGCCACGTAGATCTCGTCGGCACTCGGCAGTGGCAGCACGTTCGGGTCGTAGGCGCATTCCGGCCCGTGGTAATTACTCAGCAGCGCGCGAGTCTGACCCTCGGGCAGCTCGTACTCGGTGCGGTCGGGCAGCAGCTTGGCGTAGAACTCGCCGACCATGCGCGCAGTCGCTGGGTCCGCGTACTCGTCGTTCAAAGCGAGCAGCACCTCACGGCCGCGGCCACTGAGCGTCCGCTCGAACACCTCGCTCAGCTGCGTGCGCTCGTTATCGCGCACACGCACAAGCAGCCAGTCGTCGCTCTCGTCCAGCGGATTCCACGCGATAGGCACGCCGAGACTGCGCGAGCCTTCCTCGTTCATGTAGATGTGGTGCAGCAGCGGCATGTTAAGGTCCTCGGGGTGCCGCAGCTGGTGCGGCAGCATGGAATCCAGCTCCTTGGCAAACTTGCGGTGGATCTCCTCAAATGCCTGGCGCGAGTACACGAACGGCGCGTGCTTGAGGAAGTTGATGACGTGCTCGCCGCCGTAGGTCGCGTCCGTGAGCATCACCGTGTTGCGCACGCTCGCGAGCCACGCGTTGCTCTTCTGCGCGGGCACGTGGCGAATGTGGTTGATCTCTGTGAGGAACCGCAGGCCGCCGTCGCACGAGAAGAGTCGATGCGGCGCGATGGGCTTCACGAACAGGTAGTCGTCATTCATGTGGATGAACACGTCCGAGATGCCCGGGATCTTGTGCAGGTACTGCTCAATGACGTTCGTGTCAAAGGTCGGCAGCACGAGCCCAGGCTTGTCCTTGGGCAGCAGGTCGTCCTGGTCAATCACGCGGATGCGCGGGTTGTTCGGGTCGAGCCACTCGGGGATGTGGCCGGGCGTGACAATGAAGATCGGGCCCTCGAGCCATGGCGCGAAGCGCAGCAGCGACCGGATCGAGTACTTGAGCTCGCCCATCTCCTTGTCGCGGGACGTGCCGCCGCGCGGGAGCCCCGCACGCTGGCGCCGCTCATTGTAGCAGTGCTCCGAGCCATTGACCCACGTGTATACGATGGTCGCGTGCCGCAGTTGCTCGATGTTGGCCACCTCGCAGCCGCCGTCCGCGCCCTCGTACAGCGCCGGCGCCAGGTCCAGGATGCGCCCCGGCGGGTCCGCGTCCTGCCACGAGCGCAGCAGCGCGAGGACCGAGAGCGTGAAGGCCACCAGCGCCAGCAGCCCGCGCATGTCGACGTCGACCCTTCAGTCGGAGGTGCTAGTCGGGAAAATGGCCTCTCACCTCTTGGGTAACAGGGCTTCACTATGGGGGAGACGCCGTGTCGGGGCGGCGGGAAAGGACGACGATGGCGATCAGAGCGTCAAGATTGAAAAACCACATTTAGGGGGGGGGG
>JAADXW010000146.1:0-35624 GCA_023337975.1 Phytopythium ostracodes
TCAAGGGTTACGCAGGCAAGCAGCTGGATACCAAGCGAAAGTCCATTTACAAGTGGGAGCAGGTGTGCGCGCGAATCGAGGCGATGTGTTCCACGACTGTTGGTGCAAAGCAGCGATAGAGCCGGCCTCTCGGTACACGCACGGTCCTTTCACTGGATGCAGAGCAAGAGATCGTGCTGTGGATCAAGGCGCTACGCGACGACGGCGTGCCGGTGTCAGCGTTTATGCTCCAGACCAAGGCACGTGAGGTGGCGGAAGCGCATGGAGCCAGCGATGACTTTTTTAAGGCTGCCTGGACATTTTGCTACGGTTTTCTGCGCCGTCATGAGTTGTCTTTCCGCCGGAGCACACATCAGGGCCAGCAATCGCCTTCTGACGCAGCAGCTGTCGCCGTCACGTTTGCAGCCAAGGTGCGCACGCTGATAGCAGAGCACCAGGTGGACCGTCTCTTCAATGCTGATCAGACGGCTGTGCTGCTTGAGTACATCTCGCGCCAGGCAACCACGAGACGGGGCGAGCGTACAGTGTGGGTTAGGTGCGCCGGCCAGGGCGAGGCACGCGCAACGGCCATGCTGCTTGGCGATTCTCTTGGTGGAAAGTACACGCCATTCGTCATCGCAAAAGCTCAGCCGCCAAAGATTGCTGACATTGAGACCGAGAATCGGCAGCTGCGCCACGGCTTTGGAGTGCACGTTTGGCGCGAGGTGGCGGCACTTCAAGAGGATCACGATGTCGTGATGTATGCAAATTGTCGGGGATGGTGGAACGGTGAGTTTTCACTCGCGTTCTTGCGGCATCATTTTGGCGGCCGCGAGGACATGAAACGGCCAGTGCTGCTCATTTGGGACGACCCGTCTGCACACTGGACAGCCGCGGTGCGCGCGTGTGCTGTCGAGCTAAACATGACTCTGATCCCGGTGCCGCCTGGGTGCACTTGTGTCTGCCAGCCGACGGACATCAGCTGGAATAAGCCTCTGAAAAGCCGCCTACGCGCGAAATGGATAAACAACCTACAGTCGCAGCTCAAGAAATCGCAAGCGGAGGGTGACAAATTCAAGCTGGCGCTACCAGCGCGAAAAGATGCCGTCGAGTGGCTCATGGACGCGTGGTCCACGCTGACGCAGCGTATCATTGTTAGTGGTTTCTCTTTTATTTTTGTCCCTGCCCCACCAGAAGCAGAAGAGGACGCGTCTGATGCGCTCACGATCTCTCCGGCAATCGCGGCACAGCTGGAGCAGTTCGACTTGCTCGGCCCCGAAGCTGGAGGCGTCGTGGCCGAGGACGACGTGGTGGAGCAGTTTTTGGACTGCGGAGATCAGACGGCCGACTGTTCGTAAATTTGTGTTGACCACATAGGTTAAGATTCATCAAGTGACTATAAAAATATTTTTTTTTTTGTTAATGCAGGCACTCCTAACCCGCTCTGTTTATCAGGTGTCGTATCAGAAAAGTATTATACGGTACTTATGGCCAGCACTTTATAGTGGGGCTTTGCCCAAATATTCGTACGTAATATTCTTTCTCTCCTGATTCATACGTTATAATACTCTAAAGTACTATTTTGTATTATTATTGATGGGTCAAAATGAGATCCCCAGTCATGGAGCGAGGCTCGTAATGGGCGGCGCGATCCAGTTGGCGAGCTTGCGCATGGCGACGTCCAGGTTGGGGCACACGGACTTGATGAAGCCCTCGACGGCGTCCAGCGCTAGGTCATCCTGCTGCAGGATTCGCATTATCGCGTCAGCAATTCATACAAATCGCGTTGGGCTTCAATCTTGTAGAATATAGCCATCTCTCCGCCAACATGCCACATTGCACGCACCATGCTCTCGATCAGGTAGAGCGCGATCTCGCCCTTGAAGTCGACGAAGGCGAGCCGCACGAACAGCTCCTCTGGCCGGCGGCCGAAGCACGAGCCGGGCAGGATGGCCACGCCCGTGTCCTGCAGCAGGCGCGAGCAGAGCAACGCGTCCGTTGCGATGCCGCGGCCCGCGAGCGCCTTGCGGTGCCGCGCAAAGCTCGGGAAGATGTAGAAGCCGCCCTCGGGCAGCTGCACCTCCACGTCCATCTTCTGCAGCTGGTACACGCACCAGCGGCCGATGAGCTGTAGGATGCACCGGCACTTGGCCTTATAGCTCGAAATCTCAATGCAACTGCACGCGCACGCACACGCATCCATCAGTGCCGTCGCATCTCTCCGACACGCATTGTAAGCATGGGACGGACGTACTCGGGGACGAAGGCGCGGCGAGCGGCGTACTGGATGGGCGACGCAACCGACGTGTACGTCTCCGAGGCCATCACGAGCATGCTCTTGCGCAGCCAGCGCATGCTGGGCGGGAACAGCCAGAAGCCCATGCGCCAGCCGCCGGCGCCGCACCACTTGCTCAGTCCGCCGGAGACGATCGTGCCCTCCGGGTAGTGCCGCGAGATGGATAGGTGGTCGCCCGTATGGTGCAGCTCCGAGTAAATCTCGTCCGAGATGACCAGCACGCGGTACTTGCGCGCCACCTCCGCCACTGCTCGCAGCTATGATAGATAACGGCAATCGTTGCGTGAGTATCCCACACACGTGACAGTATCCGCGAGATCATACTCACCTCTTCGTCGTGGTACGCGCAACCGGTAGGGTTCGATGGGCTGTTGAGGATGAGAATTCGCGGCGCGTCTGCTCAACTCGAATCAGCTAATCAAGGTTAGAGCATCGGACAACACCCAAGCCCACAACATGTTCGATGTCCTTGCCTGGGTCCTTCTCGCAGAGTTCCTCGAGCACTTCGGGCCGCAGCACCCAGTGGTCCTCGGCAAAGGTCGGCAGCCACATCATGTTTCTGCGTCCAGACGTCACAAGCAGTCCGTCAGTAAGCACTCAGGACCTAAGCGGTTAAACTTAAGGACGGACCGTCCGGCGATGTTGGCCTGGGGCGCGTAGCTCGTGCAGCTCGGGTTGGGCAGCAGCAGGTCACCGTAGTAGACCGTCTGCAGTACGAACAGCAGCTCCTTGGTGCCCGGTCCGATGAGCACGTCGTCCTTGGAGTAGTCCAAATGCAGCGACTTGGTCCCCCACGCCGCAATGTCCGCACGCAACGCTGGGAGGCCCGCCACAGGCAGGTAGTCGCGTTGGTGCGAGTTGGCCCTGCACAACGGCATGGACAACATCAGAACTACACGGTAGTGACTCGATAGCGGGTGGTCGAGCAACAATGACGCACCGCAGCTCGTCGACGATACACTGCGGGATGGGGAAGGGCGACTGGCCCAAGCCGAGCTTGTAGATGGCCTTGCCCTCAAGGATCATCTCGTTGCTGAGCTCGTCCAGCGCCGAGCCCGCCGACGCGCACAGCATGCGGATCTTGCAGTTGATCGCGCGCCGCGGCCCTAGCACCGACGCGTAGACAGGCACACGTCACATGAGCTCACAGATTCTCCTACCCCATGTTCAACGCCAGTAGAACGCACCCTTGGACAGCGAGGAGCGCTCCATTTGCTCGGCCGAGCGCTTGCGGCCGGCGGCCGACTGCTCTTGCGCGTAGTCGGCGTCGCTCAGGCTGCTCGTGCCGCTGCTGTAGCTCGTGCTGGTGGCGCCATCGCTGCTTCTTTCCTGCTTGAGCATCTCGCCCGACGCCATGGCGCCGAGCTGCGCGGCCGCCCCGCGTTCGTCCGCGTCGCCCGCGACCGCCAGGAACGAACCGCTCGCGCTGTTCAGCAGCGGCGCCGGATCGGACGCCGGAGACGGAGACGCGGCCTGCGAAGACGAGGACGTGGACGCGCCCGCCGCGCGAGAGAGCTTGCGTTGCAGCGTCGTGCGTGCCACCCCGTGCTTGCGCGCCGCCTCGCGCACCGACATGAGCCCGCCCGTGACCGCCGCGATTGCCTCCTCCATTGTGGTGGGAGGAATTCTCCGAATTGTCTTTTCAACCGCTCGCTGAAAGTGACGATGATGGGTAAAACCAAAGAATGTGTTCGATTTTTTTGTCCGAGCACCACCTAAAACGGATCGTGCACCTATATTTGTACGCTTATGTATGTACTTAAACTGTAGTATTTTAATCTAAAACGCGATGTTAAGCTGTATTTAATTCGTGATTGGGGTGTGCTACTACTGTACCTGTCACTCCAGTCGCCACGACAATAGAAACCCGCCACTACAGGTGAAACAAACCGGCCGGACACCGACGACGATGGCGCTGAGCCGCAACTTCCGCACGACGTACTACAAGACGCTGGGCGTGCCGGTGGTACAGCACATCGTGGACGTGGACGCGTCCTTTGCGGCGCTGCTGGGGGACCGGAACGCGCCTCACGCGGCGCTCGACGGTGGCGCGGCGTCGCCCGTCACGATCAGCGTCAACGTGCCGCAGCTGGTCAAGCTGGCGCTTGAGGTGGGTGTCGCGCCGAGCTTCCGCGCGCTCACGTGGCAGCTGCTGACAGGCGCACTGCCGGCGCTACCTGCCGCCTGGGCGTTCGCACGCGAGCAGCGACAGGAGATGCTCGACGACCTGCTGGCCGCAGCCGCCGCGCTCCAGCCAATCGACGAGGGCGCCGAGAGCGAGCAGCACTCGGATCAAGGTGACGTCGACGTCCGTAGTGTCGACGATCTCAGCGATGGTGACAGCAAACAGCTCGATGCTGATGCTGCGGAGATCGACAGCGCGGCCTGGCGGCTTGTCCGACTGCACCGCTCCTACTTGACGCAGATCCTCGTGCGCGATGCGTCCGAGCTGTGGGACGCGCGAGACGCGCGCGCGGTCGCCCGAGCGGTCTGCGAGGTGCTGGCAGGCGACGCCGAGCGCTTCTGGTGCTTCTCGCGCGCGCTCGAGCTGCTGGATGACGGACTGGCCCTGCTGGACCCGCCACTGAGCGCGTCGGCGATACGCGGGATGGCGACGAGCGAGGTCGAGGGCGTGCTGCTGCGCGTGCTCGACGTGAAGCGGCGCCGCGCCGTCGAGACGTCGGCCAGCGCGTCGCATGGGCACAAGGAGCGTCCGTGACAGGTGCAAGGGGTTGGTGGTGGGGAGACCTGCGCAATACGTTATTCATTACCTTAAAAGCCGTGCAGCAAACCTCAAACACCCGGCGACGACAGACCGCGCCAGTGCATCGCGGCAACCGATCCCTCAAGACCCCTCGATAAACTCGTCGTCGTCATTGTCGTCTTCCTCCTCCTCCTCGTCATCTTCGATCTCGTCTTTCGGCTTGGTATGCGCTCGGCGCGGACGCTTGGCACGCGGAGGCAGCGTCACCGACTTGCGACGCCGTCGTGTTGCCGTCGGCGCGCTGCGCTTCTTGCGCTGCACGGGTTTCGACGTTTTCTGCGCTTTCACCGCCGCCGCATCGACGCCGGCCCCGACGTCAAAGTCCATTTGCTGCTGGTCCTCACGCGATACTCGCAACGTGAATAGGAACACACGCCAGTGCAGCTCGACCGCGTCCGAGCACTCCAGATCGTCGACCGTCGGCACCTTCGCCCGCCGCGCGCGCTCCGACACCACAACGGGCTCATCGGTCGCCTGTAGCAAGTGCGCAAGAGGAGTAGTGAGCTACGAGAAGATCCGTAAGAACTGGACACGTGCCATCGGAACGTACGTTGGAGGCGTCGGCCGGTCGATACATCTGGCAGCGCTCGTTATCGAGCCCGTACATGTCCTTGAGCGCAAACTTGAGGCGCAGGAGCAGGCAGATGGCAAAGGCGGCGCACCCGCGGGCGTGCAGCTCGCGCAGCCGCATGTTCGGCAGCTTCGCCGCCGTCAGCGCTTCACTGATCTCAATGTCAGCCTCCTCGGGGTCCTCATCGTCGGGGATGCCTTCAAACACTCCGGCGTCGTCGAACACCTCCTTGAGATTGTCCAGACTCGAGCTGTGTGGAGTAGATACGATGGTGTTAGTCGTCCGTCGGATAGTCAAGAGCAGTCAGCCACGCGTGATGAGCTCCTTACCTGAGCTTGAGGCTGACGTAGCGGTTGATTAAATAGATAATATACAGCGGCTCATCTTCGACCTCGAAGGGCAGCGCGGCCAGCAGTTGCGCGATATAGCAAAGGTAGCCGAGCGTTGGCATGGCCGCGACGGCCGCAGTAGGTGCCGCCGACACGTTGAGCGACGACAGCACAGTGCCAGTATGCGTGAACTGGTTCACGAGCGCCTTGAGAAAAATGTTGCGGTGTGTGCGCGTACCCCGGATGCACGTCAAGTAGAGGCGACCGAAGAGGCAGAAGGGCTTTTTGTCCTTGTCGACGGCCCACACTGTCGGTGGACCACCCATGCCGTTGCTTGTGCTGCTCGATCCGCCAAATGCCGTGAGCTGGAAGGAGTACGAGATCAAGATACCCTGAATCGTCGGCGTGCTCAGCAGCGTTGGGAACTTCTCGTGCAGTGCCAGCAAATGGCCGTGTGCAGCATCGCGAATGGACACCACGCGGTCGGTCTCGAGTGCCACGAGCGTCGGGATGCAGTGCAACGGGCTGACCAGACCCTGCGTAAGCAGGTTGCCAACGCACGCGACAGCTTCGGTGCGGACCCGCGCCATCTTCACACGCATTAGTGCCAAGACGTTCGTCAACTGCGCCTGCATAACACTGCCGATCAGCGCTGCATCCGCTTCCTGGTCGCCTCGCACTTGCTCCTCCTTGCTCTTGGACTTGTCCGTTTTGCGAGTCGCGATGCCCTTCTCCAACCGATGCTGCTCCGCCTCGAGTAGCTCGTTCAGGCTCACAAGACACTGCAGCTTCATTTCGTCCGGCGATGTTGTCAGCAACGATTCTAGCACCCCATCTTGTTGGGCGCGAAGGAAAAGGCGCGGCCGGATCGGGAACAAAAAGCCCAGTCCCTGCACTGCTTTTGCGGAGCACATGACGTTTCCTGGGATCTTCAGATACTTGGAGTACTCGTCGTAAAGGGACTGCGAAACGTTTCCAATCGTGAGCTTCTTGGCCTCGGTCGCCAATGCCGGGAACTTGTCCAAGTCAATCGCGCCTGCGATCTGTCCCGCACTGAAAAGCGCGCGTTGAAGCATTGACTGGGCGTCTGACGGAAGATCTGCAAGCGACTTGGCATCAGCATACTTCACCATGAACGCGTAGAACATTCCCAGCAGCTTGAAAAGTAACGTCGGTGGCTTGCGAGTACTGGTGGCGATTGTTGCCAGACACTTGACGCTCGGGCCAACGACACTCGGCGGGGCGCGAAGTACAAGCTGGTTCAGGTCACCCGAAACGCGCGCCACAATCCGTGGTGTGATCCGCTCCATGCCCTCAAAAATGTGCGTCAGGATTGACACAGCAAGGCTCTGGATCTTGACTTCGACGGCTTTGCTGAGCGAATCGTCTCCCTTCAGGTAAAGTGTCATATGGTCCAAGTGCGGCGAGAGTAACGGTGGGTACGCCTCGCAAAATGCCGAGAGCGCCTTCATGCACGCGAGGAATTGCTGGTCCAGACCGGTGATCGTGACACCCGTAAGCGGGTTTCCTTCTTCGAGCTGCAGTAGACGCTCGATCAAACACGACACGAGCTTCTCCGACCGTTTTCGAGCCACTTGGATGTCCTCGGTACGATCTCGAGGTACGCGACCATTAGCGGTAGCAGCCTTTGCGTTGTCCACGTCCTCGAGCAACCGCTTCAAGAGCGCGACGAGCCAGGCGAAGCTTGGCATGTCGTGGATCACCTCCACAATGATAGTCGTGACTTGTTCTGAGTCATCGATCTTGGAGCGTTTGGTCTTCACCACGCTTGACGGCGTCACCACTGGACGTCGATACGCCGACCAAGCCTCCTCGACAGATCGCGCGATCTTTCCGTCAGGGGAGAGGAACTCGGTCGTTGCTGCTGATGAAGATGCCTTTCCGTTGCCTGTCGGAGAGATTTGGTTATTCGGCTTGCTCTCGACCGTCGTCCATCCAGGTGGGAGTCCGCTCTGGTCCTCCTCGTCGCCGAAGCCGTTCGTAGTCGACAAAACCAGTCTGGAAGACAGGTCCGCGCCAAACCAGACCTCCTGGAACGTGTCGATGATGTAGTTTTTCACCACTTGTTCCTCCGTGATGTCGCCGATTCTCTCCACAAGGCTTCTCATGCACGCGCTTCGTCGGTGCACATGCTCTTGCGCGGGCTTGTCGACACTAGCTTGTTTCTGGAACGACGGTAGCGTCAAGAACGCGCGAAAAATCTTGCACACGCTCTTCCGTACGCTGATGCCTTTGTCACGTAAGCGGTCGACCAGCATGTCAAAGTACCTGTCGAACTGTAGCGACAGAGATCGGTCAGTCGCCGTCTTAGCACAGAGCGAAGTGAGGACCAGTCACAAAGACTAAACGTACCAGTGATGGCTGCAACATGACGTACTTCCTGACCAAATCCACGGCAGCTTGGCGGACGGACGTGCGCTCATCCAAAAAGCATCGCTGCACTGCGCCGCGCACTCCACCCTCCGCCATCAGCATCGGATCGACATCAACGATACCGGCTAACGCCTTCATCACACGCGCGCGAAAGCTCGGGATGCCGTTGGATAGGAGCCCCATGACATGAGCCAGCAACTTGTCAAAGAGAGCACAAAAGTCGCGAGTCACTACGAGACGGAGACTCGAGCGCAAACCAAGGTCGGTCGTGGGCGGTGCAACATTGGACTTGGTGTGTACGGTTGACTTCGACACTCCCCAAAGCAACTTCCAGTGCTTGATCTCCGCTTCAACAGTGTTCCTGCCACCGCTACCTTCACCACTCAGGGAACTGAGCATGAAGCGCAACAATAGCAGTCGCCTCGAGTCGACTTGGGTCATTTCCGATCGGCTGCCTCGACACAGGTACGCGATCACGATGTGCTTCAGGATCACCGCTTCATGAGTGTGTTCGTCCGTCGCTTCGCCTTGGATAGACTCCTTCTTCACAATGATGCCAGTCTTGTCCAGCAGCCGTGAGTAATCTTCGATTGTGGCTTGTGCGTCAACATCATCAGCGAGCTTGTCACGGCTCACTGCATTCTGCTGCACCTTGATGGCCGCGCAAATCTTGCCCACAAGATTCAGAGCAGTCAAGCTCAGCTGGGACTCCATCTTACGCGCGTCCTTGGATACGTTCCCACTAAGGATGCTGGCGAGCGACGAGCTGATGACCTCGAGCAAGACCTCGGCCCCCGCCCACTCGGGTCGCGCGAACATTGTCAGCATGTCTTCCACAAAGTTGTCCAGCACCACTCGGTTGTCTCGCTCTTCGTTCTTCTTGAAGCACTCCTTCATAAGCGGGCCGATGAAGAGACGAGCGCTCTCACGGGACTCCTCGAGCACACCGCTGGTTAGCACCTTCATTTCAGCAATCAATGACGGCTTAGCATCTATGGCCGAGTCGCTTGGTGGGCCAACTGCTTCACGGTTCGTGTTCTCGTCAAGAGCTTCCATGTCTGCAGCCGACGTACACGACTGCACCAAGGCGACCACCAACGTAGAGATACGCTGGATGTACTCCTTGGAGTTGAGCAGCTTGACGGTCCGCAAATTCCGCTTCGCCGTCGGAAGTTTCATCATGACGCCGACGATCTCTTCCATCACGAGGGCTCGATGGTCCTTGTAGTTCATGAAGACGCTGCGAAGCACCAGTAGGCCGCTTTGCTGAAGCGATGTGGCGAACGAGCTGTGCTCCAGCAAGAAGAATTCGACCATAGCCGATGAAAAGTGCAGGATCCATCGATCTGCAAGCTTGACAGCCTGCAGCAGCTGCGCCAAGTGTTCCATGAACTCACACACGACCGGAACGATACGCTCGATCGCCTTGCGAAGGGCCTTGTTGGAGCGCAAGCTTACACGGTGCTGGCTCGACGTTCGACGAGCAGCCGACGTCGATTTCTGCGCTAGTGTGTCGCTCGTCTCTTCTTGAGTAGTAGTGGCGCTCGGAACACCCACGGTCGTTGCGAAACTCGTGTCGATGCAAGGCAGTATCAGACGCCTCACAGTGTTGTTTAGCAGCTGGATGCAGTTGTCGATCGTTTCTTCCGACAGCACGCGACGGTCAATGTCTGCGGTCGACATGATGATCAGCTGACACAGTCCCACGTCCAGCGACGTCATCAGCTGGGAGTCCATCCCAGTGGTCTGCCACTCGTTGCTGCTACCAGCCTCCGGGCTCATCGAACCCAATAAGTCAATGGTCAGTCCATGCTGAACCTGGTGTACAGATATGACGCACATATTAGTGAATGGCATACGGACACGAGTCGGCGCGTGCAGATATCGCATTACCTGTTTGTCGAGCAAGCCCATCAGCGAGATGACGAGGTCGGGCTCGACCTTCTGAATCAGGCTGATCTTGTCCATGATCTTGAGTGACTGGAAGAGGGCTTGTACCTCAGACCGCTCGAAGATAGCCAAACTCTGGCTTCCAGAAGAGGCTTCGACTTGCTGTCGGTCGGCCATTATCTCCAGGAGGCGCTCAATCATCTCCGAGTACTTGTCGACACTCCCTGCGACCCGCTCCTCGTTGGTAAAAAGCGTGCGTGGGGGACACTCGTCTGCTTCTTCGGGCCCTTGTGACTCTTGGCTCTCGTCCACTTGGTACTCCAGCTCGACAGTATCGGGTCCCAGCGCACGCAGCTCCGGGTTGTTCTCAAATAAGCGCGGTTTCTTGCGTGGATTGCTGGCATCGCCTTGCTGCCCGCCTTCTGCGACTGGCAACTCACGCTTCACACTATCCGGCGACAGCTTCTTCTCGTTAGGCGATACGTTTCGCGAGGAGGATTGGTCTGCGCGTCAACATCCATCAACCAGATAAACCGTTAAGTCACATGAACGTTAGCGCGCTGCCTTAAGCTCCATCGAGATATACAACGACGCGAGGAAAGGCACACACGCACCTGCGAACACGCCGGTCTGCACGACGGCTTGCGCCCATGGCGGCAGCTCTCGCATCGCGTTTGCGTCCAACGGCGCCGTCATTTCGCTCGGACTGCAGCGTCGACCCACCCACGCAACACGACAGAGTCAGCTACACAATGCCCGTACATAAACAGCATCCACATCACAGTATCCACGCACATGGTGCCGCAGGTGGACACGCTCTGCAGCAGCGCCGCGAGTCGCTCGGAGTCAAAGCTCACGTCGGCCACTTCCGCGGGCGGCAGCGGGTGCAGTGCCTCGCGCGCGTCAGCCGCCGCCGCCTCCGCCGGGTCCACGTACAGCGGGAACAGGAACGCGCCGCCCTGCATCTTGCCGTCGCCACCACGCGCAGCCAGGCACCCAGTTGTACTAGGAATGAAGCGCGTGGGCAACCAGGAGAGAAAGTGCGGGTTCCCGCCCGCGCAATTGCGGAAATGCGGCAAGTTTCCTTTTGCCAGGCAACTTTCCTTTTGCCAGGCAACTTGCCGTCCGGGGTTGCACGAAGGTTGCGCTATGGCCAATAAGACGGGAAGTACCGTAGTTTCTGTCTTTAGTGGCATCAGCGTATTCATTACGCTCTTGGATGTAGTAACTGTGTTGAAGAGCACAGAGTAGGAGACCTGCGGTCATGATCGCACCAGCGAGTATGGACTCCACCCTTCGACGTGCTACAATGCATGCATGCCAACGAAGGGAGGCTAGCGACTCTCGAGGTGCCACCATCAACAGACCGCATTAGGACGGCTCAATGCGCTTGTCGCTCAGTTGTTTCTCTGTTTATTGCGTTAGATACTGGTCGCGTATATCCATCCGTCTGCGTCCGCCGCGGCGCCATGCGCTGAGCTCGTGCGCTCTATTTACTGCTGCTGCTGCTGCTGCTGCTCCTGCTGCTGCTGCATGATGTCGGCGTAGCTCTCCTGCAGGCGCACGGACGAGCGCATCGTGTGGCGCAGGAACTTCTCGGCGCAGTTGCTCACGCACGAGAGCTCCTTGTCGTCCATCTTCTTGCTGCGGAACGAGTGCACGCACTCGTTAAAGCACAGCTCCACCGTGCGGCTGAAGTACGCGATGGTCTGCGTCACGCGCATCTCTTCGATGTGCTCCTCCATCTTGCGCTCGAACTCCCGCTGGCTGCTCATGGTCCTCTCGGTCTCCACGTCTTCCTTTGCCTCGTGCTTGCTTCTTGGTCAATCTGGGCTGGTGCCCGTCGAACGACTGGGGGACTGACTGTACCTCATCCAACGATGACGAGGGATATGTCCCAAAGCTTGATGTTTATCTTCGGGACCTGATCCTATCTGAGTTCGGAACACGAGGAACAAAACAAAACAGAGCTGCCGACAAAAAAATCGAAGAGAAGATATCGAAAGCAAAAGCCAAAGGAGGTTTCGCCGAGGAAGCGGGCGAGTCGCGCGGCGTACGAGCGCGTTCCTGGCTGTTCCAGGCACCGAGAGCGACCGCAGAGAGGCGCAAAATGAGCGCGACGGCGTGGGCGAGCTGGCTGGACCGGCTCGAGGGCGCGCGCAGCCAGGAGCAGGTGCTGGCGGCCAAGATCCGCGCGGGAAACGCGGCTGCCATCGGCACGAGCGTGTTCGCGCTGCAGCAGGGCGTGTCCCGACTGTCGCGCGATTTTGAGCAGCTCAAGCGCTCTGCGGGCTCGGCTGTGTACGTCTGAGCTGGGTATACTACCGGGTGCTGGCATGGGGAGACGTTGTTACTGATGATAACATTGGGTTGGGTTGAACAGGACCAAACAGGAGCTGGAGCGGCGCGAGCGGCTGCTCAACCAGCTAGTACAGGACCAGGTGCGTCCCTATTCGAGGATCACGATCAGCTGAATGAGCTCGCTGAGTCTAATGTACGCTTTACTGTTTTGTATCCATGCAGAAATCGGATTTGGACGCGTACAATCGGCGCACCTCATCGGTCGGAGGGTGAGTACAGATCTCATTATAGTCGGCATGTTCACATTTCGAGGTCACAGGCAATGAAACTGAAGCAAACACCTAATTCTTTCGTACCGCGCTGATTTTCCAGCCAAAGCAACGGCGGGGAGCACTCGAAGAAGCTGCTGAGCATGCAGAACCAGATCATGAAAGGTGAGATTTACGAGCGTAGCGTCTGATGTTCTGTCATCCGGTCGCGGCTCTGACGATAAGCGCAATGCATATTGCCAACAGACCAAGACCAGCAGCTGGACTTGATCGGCAAGGGCGTGTCCAACCTGAAGAACTACAGCCTGACGATGAAGGACGAGACGGAGCTGCACGTCCGGCTGCTGAACGAGATCGACGACGACGTGGGCCGAGCGACTGACGGACTCGCGTCCGAGGGCTCCCGCGCTGCGCAAGTACGTCTGGCAATGCGCACCATGTGAGGCTCTATGCGTGCTGTCTGACTGAGTTGGTGTGTGTGTGTGTGTGTGTGTGTGTCGTCGACTGCAGGTGGCCAAGCAGAGCAACAACATGAAGCTGTATATCATTATTCTGGTGCTGCTGGTGATCCTGATCCTGCTCCTAATCCTTGGTAGCTGAGCAGGGTCGCTCGAGTCGGGGGAACAGGTCTAGGCTGTAGTTTTGGCTTGGTGTCTGGTGCACATTTGCTCGGTTTCTTCTTTTATAAAAACGCAGTCATCCCGTTTCCTGCCTCCGTTCCCTTCTCCACTGCGTACACTCTAGTCACTGACTTCCGTGAGCATGAACAGCGCGCTCGCTCCCACGTTTACTCCGCCTTAAAGGGCTTCTTTCTCCGCAGCAGTGGGCGATGCTGCGGCTTGAAAGCGTGCGAACGGAAAGCGCCGGACCGGAACAGCGCGAACAAGATCATGACCTGCACGAGGCGTCAGTTCAAGTGTCAATCTGCAGTCTCGTAGTTGGGGTGGGCGTGCATAAAGCGAGCATACGTTCTTGCCGAGCCAGACGCAGGTGAGCGCGAGGCGAACGGTCCGGGCCGTGGACGTGGCCGCCTTGGAGCGCACGAACAGCGCGATCGGCAGCGCGACGTCCCCGTACAACATCACGAGCGACACGAACAGCGACAGCTTAACATACTGGCCCAAGCAGCACCCCATCCGTCTTTCTGTCAGTTCCGTCACGATGAGAAGACCAAAGAGCGCCAACAACTCACCAGCGCCGTGTTGCGGAAGTACAGCAGCGTCCCGACGGTGGCGATTGAGACGCGCACGGCCACGGGCTTGTCGAACTCGACCGCGCAGCTCACGGCCAGCGCCAGAAGCAAGATCTAGCGCCAGCACAAAGAGAAAACATATATTTCGTCAGGAAACTCGATCTGCTGCAGACGATTGCGCTGCGATAAAGATAATCAGGCGACGCGGAGAGGGACGGAGACGCACCAGCTGCATGTATACGGCCGCGTCCAGCTTGGCGGAGCGCCCGGCGGTCGACGCCGCGCCCCAGAGCGTGCGGTGCAGCTCGTCATGGTGCAGCACCACCATCTTGGCGTTCGTCGAGTGATCCACCTCTGCTCAAGCGACAAATGTGATCCTGAAGTAGCGTTAATAACCTATACAAGAGACGTATTCTTTGTATACGAGATAATCTATTCAAGAGACTGGTTTACGATCGTGTCGGTTAGAACCAGACAAAAACGGCGGCGGAAATGGCGGCGGCGCACCACAAGTTCTCGCTGCGCAGCGACCATGCGTTCCTCAAGATTGCCATGTACATCATGTGCTCGAACTCCTCCGCTCTCAGTACCAGCCATCCATGTCGCTGACGGGCTGCTGTCGTCGTTTAACTGAGCAGGTTCGCGGAGGACGGGACGGTCGTCTCGAGCGACGCCACGGTGCTCAAGTTCGCGGTCGACAGCACGCTCAAGACGGTCTTCGGCGTCATGGGCGCGTCCGCGAGCGACTTTGACGTGCTTACGCTCGACAAGCCGGCAGACGCGCGCGAGCCGACCACCGCCATCCTGCGCGTCCGCAAGAGGTAAGCGAGTGGGCGAGGCGAACCCAACCGACCAACGCAATGCACTAACATCTGGACATGATGGCAGCGGGCTCGAAGGACTCTGGGGCGCGCTCAGCATGTGCCCGGCCGTCGACGGCAAGCGCTGCAAGATCCAGGTGCTGCACATTGGGTCCACGCTGCTCGAGCTCGCGTCCGGCCGCTTCCTATCGTAGGCTGGAGATCAATGGCATGTCGTTGGACGGGGATCAATAGATTTATTATGATGAAGTACTCTTCTCTCGATGATGCAGTGTCGCCGCCGCGAAAGCTGCTAGCGCCAGCGGCATCAGCGGATTATATGGGAGTCGAAACGGCAAAACTAAAGCCTTCGGGGCTGGTTGGCGCTCGCGTGTGGCTGCTGCTGCTCGCCCTGATGGCCAGCCGTGAGCACCTGCGTGGAGCGGTCGCCCGTGAAGTAGAAGTTGATGTCGTCGTCGGACCGCGCGCTCACGAACGACTCGTTGGTGCTGCGCGGCGCCTCCATGATGGCGTCGCTGCCGCTGTCCGAGTCGTAGCCATCGTCGTCGCCAATGTCGTTCTCGCCGTGGTTGGCGCTCTCACCCGCGCCCTTGAGGTATGTTTCCGCAAGCGTTGAGGTGGACCGAGACGCGCCTCCTTCTTCCTGTCCGTTCACGCCGGCTTTCTCGCTATGTTCCTGGATGCTGTCAACATCGTAGCTGTCGCGGTCTAAGCCATCCACATCGAGCTCCGTCTTGGAGCGGCGCAGGAACCAGTCCGAGTTGTCGCCCCCGAAGCTGCTGTCTCCGTCCGAGAAAATTGAGAGCTGCGGCTCCGTGCGGCCTTGGCTCGAGACCTTGGAAGCGCCAAGGAGAGTGCCACCACGCGAAGAGCCTTCGCCGAAGCTCGAGCTCCCAATCGACGAGTCAGTAAACGCAATGTAGGAGCGATCGCTTTGTGGCTGACCCGCCGACAGAGCATCACTACCGGAGGTGCTTGGTGCGAGGTGAGTGCTGCCGAGTGCTGGTGGCTCCGACACAATGTCGTCGCTGTCGTCCAGGTCATCGACATCAACACTCCCCGTACGCAGTTGGCGCGGTCCCTGTTGTTGTTGTTGTTGCTGCTGCTGCTGTTCTGCCGCTGCCGCTGCCGTGCTCGTCGAAAGTGCGCTCACAAACGATTCGTCGCCAGAGAAGCTGCTGTCATACACAGAGCTGTCACGGAAGGCCGACGCGCGCGCGTCTTGAGGTCGCGTTGAGACTCGGCTCATCCTGGTGGACGGTCGGGCAGCCGCCGCCGTTGCTCCTGGCGGCGCACGTGGCGATGTCGAGTACGCTTCCTCTTCCTCAGTGTTCGCTGTACCCAAATATGCGGCCAGTACGTCGTAGGTCGGCCTTGGCTTCGGCTGAGCAGGCGCGGCGGCATATGCAGCGGTAGCGTTCGCGCGTTCCGAGGTCGGCCCCTGACTGCTGTCGAAGTTGTACTGGTTGTTTCGAGAAGGCGCCGCAAAATTATTGTAGGTCGGCGCCACCGCCGCGTACGCACCCTCGCTGCTGTAGTTACTGCTGTTGTAGTTGCTGCCTGGCTTGTGCACGCCAGAGTTGGACGACAGTTCAAGCATGGGGATCTGTTCCTGCTGCAGTTTTTGCTGGAAGTTGTAGTCGTTCTCCGGCTGCGGCGCGTACGGGTTGTGGCCGTGGCCATTGTTGGCGCTATAGTTGCTGCCGTTTCCGTACGGCTGTTGCTGTTGCTGGTTGTACGCCGGGGTCGATTCCATGCGCGAGTACCCGCGCTGCGGGGCGCTGTTGCCTGCCGAGTTGTTGCCGACCTCGAGGTTGATGTCTGTATTGGAGCTGGAGTCGCCGCCGTTCTTCTTGTGACGGCACGCGACAACCATCTTGTGGGTAATCGTATAAGCCTGCCGAAGGAAGAGCAGCAGGAAAATGAACATGTTGACGCCGATGATGCCGTACGCCACACTGTCGCGCACTGACTGCGGGAAGTAGTCGTCGCGTGCCACGATGAGCATCATGCAAACGAGCACGACCTTCATGAACACGGAGATGATGCCGATGTAGTACAGGAAGCGCAGCAAGTTGGGCTCGCGCACCAGCAGCAAGATGAGGTACAGCACCGTGATGCCCAAAATGCACAGCAGTTGCGTGGTCGAGTTCGTCACAACGCCCACCACTGCGCCCGTGCTCACAGCCAGCAGGATGCGCGGTACAAAGAAGAACCGGTTGTCGAAGTTGTACTCGTCGTAGTAGGCGCTGTACTTGGCGCTGAACGGCCGTTGGTCGTGCTCGTACGAGCCAACATCGCGAAGCTCTTCCGTGTTGTTGGCCACCACGAGCACGCCAAAGAGCACAGCGAAAATCACGACGACCGCAAGCAGCGCGACGCCCAGGTAGTACTTAGAACTGGACGACTCGGCGCCCGAGCCCTTGGACGCGTAGTAGAAGCCGGCCATGCTGAAGATGTACTGCGCGAGCAGCAGCGCTAGCACGCCCGCCCAGATCACCTTGCGGTACAGCTTGCGCGCGACCTCGCCAAAGGATTCCTTCTTGGACAGCGCGCCGAGCACGAGCACGCCGATGAGGTACAGCCCGTGGATGGCCGCCAGCACGATCGCGAACGTCATCAGCGTGTACCAGAACAGGTCTTCCGTGTCGACGCCGATCATCTCGGCGTACCGTGACGGCCCCGACTCCTGCGCCGCGCTAACGAGTGACAGCCTTCTGTCGCCTGATCCAGAACTGGACGAGTCGTCGTCGCCGGAAGACTTTGGGATGTTAAAGTTGGTCCACGCGAGCTCCTTGGAGAACTGGAGCAGGAACTCGGGCGCGCCGTCGATCTGGAGCTGGCTGATCATGCCGATGAACTGCGCCTGCTCGAAGATGTGCGTCATCTCGTAAAAGCCACTGGAGACGCTCATGGCGGTCGCGGCCGACGGCAGCAGGGACGCCCAGAGCATGGAGCCGACACCGGCGGCGGTGCCCGCGGCCAGCGAGACTGCGACGGCGCCCGAGGCCGTGGAGCCCGCGGACGAGTCGAGGAAGTGCAGCGCGCCGGTCGTGTTGGTGGGCCAGTCCGTGTTGGTGCCGAAGACGCAGCCCGAGCACGAGTTGGCCTCAATATAGCTGGTGTTGAGCGAGCTGATGTCCACGTCGCTCGCGAGCCCCAGCGCGCTGCGGATCTCGTCCTCGCCCCACGGCATCACGTAGTACTTGAACGAGAGCGCGGCGACTGCCAGCAGCGCCAGCGGGATGAGAATGCCCAGCAGCTGCGACAGCACGATGCAGCCGCAGCACTTGGCCGCGCAGCACACGAGCCCCATGGTCGCGGCGTCTCGTCAATCGATCGATTGATCGATCGATCACTACCCAACAGCGGTGGCCGATAGAAAAGCGATAATGGAGGCGGGAAGCGCGGATGCGATCGGCCTGTCCCGCTTCTTCCAACCAGAACGCGGTGTTTCCCTTTTGGACAGGAAACTAAGAAGACAGGCGCCCCTCCAGCATCTGGCGGGTAAGAAACGCATAAATTACCGCTAGAGGCCAGTCCAGCTGACGACCAGCGGTAGCTCATGGTCCGTTAAAAATAGTTCATACAGGGGTAGGAATGTGAAAGTCATGTGTTAGTTGCGGAATGAAGGGTGGGAAAGTGCAGGCACAGATTCAATAGGAGCGAAATAAATTTCAGGATGTGCGGCCCGGTTACTGTAGTCAGGTGTAGCCTGACGGCAACTGTGAAATTTAACGTGATGGTGGAACGTAACTTACCGGTTCGGTGAAGTGCAAAGTGAATGGGGGAGATGGGCACAAAAGGGTGCGGCGACCCCAAAATACGAAATTTACAGCAGATGGATTTTTTCGGCCAAAAAAAACGGTTTCGAGCCTCAGTGTGGGTTCCATTCCGCTGAGCCAGGATCCGCGGCGACCAAGCAAAGTGGGTCCCGAATTGGGACGCTCGGTACTGTATCATACCGAGAAAAAAAATCTTCCTGCTTGTTGCTGGCGTGCATGGAGCGGTTGCTACAGTACCTCGAAGCGATCCTTCAGCACTTGCGGCCCACTATATTAGCGAGGTGTGCCAGTGAGGACTTCCACTTCGGCGCGTTTAATGCAGGCTACTGTGGGGGCTATGCACGCGCTGTACAGAAAGAGGCTGGGCCGCCGTCAGCAAGCTCAAGTGAACACGATCCGGAGTGCGGCCTTTCAAATAAATTGGGCGCGTCTTCACGGCAAATCCTGCAACAAATCGGCAGTGTGGCCTTCTACAGTCGGCCTCGTTATTGGCGGAAGCTCGCCACAAAATCACGATTATAGCAAAATTTGCGATTTTCTCCTCCAACATTTTCAACTTCAACCAGTTCTCCCAGTCGCACGCAGCACCAGCGCAACGTGCCAATGCCACTCCAAGCATCAGCGAAACCTTCTCCTTCCTTTCTCCGTTATCTTCGCTTGTACAGCGTACTACGAGGCCGCTTCCGCACCGACGGCGTCCAGTTCTCCATCATTCCACTCGCCACTAGCCCCTCTACCATCTTCTACAAGTTCCCAGAGACAACGCTGCCTACCTCCTCCTCCTTCGTCTTCACATACTTGTTGCATCTCTTCGATAGAAGGCCGTCAGCCCACTGCTCGCTACTCTGAACGTCTCAGCGTCGTCGCGACGAGTCCTCCATCCTCGCGTACGCTCCGCTCCGGCCTGTTCCGGTCTCCAGCTCGTCTCCTTCGGCCTGATGTCGGTTGCGTCGCCATTTTAGCACGACCTTGTGCAGCATGGAGAAGAGCTGCCTTACGAGCAGCAGCAGATAGATGGCCATGTTGACGACGATGATGCCGTACGCCACGTTGTCGCGGATGTATTGCGGCAGGTAGTCGTCGTGGATGAGCAGCAGCATGAGGCACACGAGCAGCAGCTTCATGAGCACGGCCGCGAGGCTAACGTAGTACATGACACACAGCAGCTGCGGCTCCCGCACCATCATCAGCGCCAGGTACACGGCCGTGAGCACCAAGATGCACGTGAGCTGCGCCGTCGGGTCGCCCACCGCGCCGACCACCGCGCCCGTGGCCACCGCCAGCAAGATGCGCGGCACGAAGAAGAACCGGTTGTCGAAGTTGTACTCCTTGTAGTACGCGCCGTACTTGCTGCTGAACGCGCGCTGGCTATGCTCGTACGTGCCGAGGTCGCGCAGCTCGTCGCGGTTTCGCTTGACCACGATGACGCCGAGCATGACGGCGATACCCACGACCAGCAGCAGTAGCAGCACCCCGAACGTGTACCGGGCCGAGGCCTTGTTGTCCGTGGAGAAGACCAGGTAGCTGCCCGCCATGGCGAAGATGTACTGCGCCATGAGCAGCACCAACACGCACAGCCCCACCACTTTGCTGTACCAGTCTCTGGCGGTCTGATGCACACTCCCGCGCCGACACGTGAGCCCAACGACCAGCAGCAGCACGAGGAACACGAGGTGGATGGCCGCGATCACCATGACGAAGATGGTCAGCGTGTAGAAAAAGAGCTCCTCGGTCGTCACGCCCAGCATCGCAGCGTACCGCGCAGGCCCGGACGTGGCCGTTGAGTTTGTCGCTGTCGAGTCCTCCGAGTCACTGGATGACGACGACGAGTCCGACGACGTCGATGGAGTGGTCGACTCGCGGATCTTGGCCTTGACCGAGTCGAACGCGTCGATGAACGAGCTGGGCACGTTGAAGTTGGTCCACGCGAACTCCTTGGAGAACTGGTACAGGAACTCGGGCGCGCCGTCGATGTGCAGCTGGCTGATGACCGTCAAGAACTGACTGTGCTCGACGATCGTCATAATCTCAAAGAAGCCCGTGGACAAGGTGGACGCGGAGTCGGAAATGAGCGCGCCAGCGACTGCGACGACCCCGGTCGCGCCCAGCGAAATGGCCGTGATCATCGAGGTCATCGTGCCCCCGTGCGTGTCCAGGAAGTGCGAGACGCCCGTCGAGTTGGTCGGCCAATCCGTGTTGCTGCCGAGGACGCAGCCCGAGCACGAGTTGGCCAGCACGACGCTCGCGTTGAGCGTGGCGTTGGTGGGCACGCCCAGCGTGTCCTTGATCTGCGCCTCGCCCCACGGCAGGATGTAGAACTTGAACTCGAGTACGAAGCCCGTGAGGATGGCGAGCACCACGAGCACGAGCAGCACGCGCCGCGTCGTCCTCCATCGCGAGTGATGAGCATCTGCGTTGGTTGAGCGTGCCATGGTGTGTCAATTGTAGTAGGTTGGGGCGAGATCTCGAACTGAACCGCGAGGATTGAGACGCTTTACGACGGCATCTTGATCTCACTTCGCTATAGCGCGAGTGGGGGGTAGTATGCGACCACCGACTAGCGGAAAAGAACACGCAGCTATCGTGGGTGGGCAGCGGTGGGGTGCACGCGGTCTCATCTCCCATCTACATTGCCGGCACCACCGGTGTAGGGCAGAGTCGCACATCACCATCACCCACATTTTTCATCATCTCATCGACTAACAGAGAAATTTAACACTGCGTGCTGATGTACCCCCACGTCAATCGAATTTATTTACTTGAGCAGGAGCGAGCTGAATGGCGATCGAGCAGCAAAGCAACAGTCAAGCGCAGCAGAGATTCTTGCATGCATGTGGGTGCGAGCGCGGAGAGCGGATGGTGAAATCGCTCAGCGTGAGCGGTACCTCAACCGATCGCGAGACGAGTCGCATTCAAAGGCACCAACACCGACGAAAACCCGCAAGCCAGTCCCAAAAGATGTACTGTTCGCGGCGGTAACTGCTGTCTGGCGGTCTGGTGAACAGATCGTCGAGCTGGGTCCGCCACTTCTTGACGAGCTCTTTGTCATCGAAGACCAGCTCGTGTTTGACGCGGTTGTAGACGCTCATGACTGCGTGGGGTGCTTGTGAACTTGCGAGCACTGTAGTGCATGGGGGTCTCCCACGACTCGGCACCCTCAAACCGGCCGCTCTGGTGCATGCGCGCAAACGGGATCGACAAACCAATGGTCGCCCATGCCATGAATTCGACTGCTGACGAAGTGACCGGCTTCTTGTCGCAGTTTTCGGTGTGCATACGTTGTTCGTCATCAACCTCGTTGAGCTCTACGCATCTGCCGTAATGGGCAAGTGCTTGCGCCACGGAGCTCACTAGGTCTCGCAGCTCGGGGAGCAGTGCCCAGTCGTTCGTCGACGCGTCCTCGACCTTCTCTTCTAGACATGTGACAAACTCGTACACCGGCGTGCTGCGCTGTGCGGTTTGTCGGAGCTGCTGCTTCAGCTCTGCCACTCTCTTGAGTAGTATCTTGTCGCGGATCTGGGTCTCAACGTAGATATCGAGAGAAAACCCGGCAACGTTTTGAACCGGAACCGTCACAACATCAACGAGGACGGCGCACTCGATCGGCAGCGTGTTTAGCGATAGGATCAAGTCCATGGCACCGGCCATGGTCATAGTGCTGGAGACGCTGGCCGGACGAGCGAAGCCCGTAACGTTAGCGCTGCAGCACACCTTGAAGTTCTCCAACGTGCTGATCAACCCGGCCTTGACTTTGCCGCTGGCGACGGATGTTTCGATCTCGGACTCGAGACTCACCGCCGACAAATCTGCGTCGGAACTCCAGGTAAATGAAATGTCCGCCCTGCCGCCATATTGCTCCACTGTGCAGAGATGATTCCCGAAGAGCTCCACCAGCCACCGATCATGTTTGTCTGAATGCTTGTTCTTCCGGACAGGCAACAGATCGGTGAAGCGTGGCGTCGGTATACTACGCTTTGCCATCACGCGCTTGAAGGAGTACACCGCTACCACCGCCTTCTCGGTCGACTGCTTGTCGACGCCCATCTTGTTGACCAGGTTGGCTCCTGCGACACTGACCAAGTCCCAAGTGCCTTCTTGTTGAAGGGCTGCTTTCATAGTTAACGTGTTGTCAACACGCTTGATATTGCCCTGACAGCCCGCGTCTCGATAAAACTGAGGACGCACGGTCGACAGCCAGTCCACGAGCTTCTGCTTGAGCTTCCCATCTAAGAAGCCGTAGTCAAGAGTGTAGTCCTCGACGCCAGATAGACGCTCGTTCATCTCCTCGACAGCCTCGTCCGGAAGATTCCGTGGGGTCTCCTCGCCGTATGGAACCATCGCCATGTCGCGGGCTTGGCCTTGCGGGGTGCATACTAGAGTCTGTTTGTGAGTATCTTGGAGAAAGTTGTGGATTGAGCGCGATCGCATTGCCTTTTGCATCCTCCGCCGCGCTCAAGTTGGAGTGGGTCGGGAGTACAGTGCGCTCGTGTTCCAAAGAATATTCAGCCAAACGCTAATGGGAGCCGGTAATGAGCGCAGGCGGCGTTGATACTGCAAATGAGTGATTAAGATGTTCCGCGGCGACAAAGGAGCTCCTTGATGCCGGTCCGAGCTACCTACTGTCCACAAGGAGGCTCTCAGTTTGGCACGGAGCTTGATTCTCAATAATATCTGCATCACGGTTTGGGCAAGAGAGCGAACCCAACGCTACTGGGCGTGTGCTTGCCAGCACGGACGTGCCGGACCGGCAGTGCGCCACAATATAGTGGGCTTGGCGCCTAGCCGCTCGACGGGTTGCATTCCTTCGCAACAGTCGCGACCACCAACAAACTTACATTCTGTATCGTTTTTGACTTCAAAAGCTTCGAAAGCGCTATGGCACTGTCATGCCTGCTCGGAGCTGCTGTATCTGTCGTCCGCACAGCGCGAGACTCGAGCATGATTCTTAGTGAGTTGGGCAGCAAAATTCGGACAAGAGAGCGAGCCCAGCACCGTTGGGTTCATGCTTGCCGGTGCAGACACGGCCGAACTCCTCCCGACTCGCATTGCAATGCACAAGGCAATGGGCTTAAGTCACTACTGGCTGTCCACTTGCCTGCTAGCCAACACCAGCATCACCCACACGCGCAATGTAATCAAACTCAGCTTATCACCAACAATAGTGTTCTATCACTCGAGCACAGCGGAGACGCAGGCCTGCATGAGCACTTGGAGGAGATTCACTAGGCGAGCGGATGATCGATCTGGCCGGTGCGAGCGCTGCCGCAGGCAACCGCTAACATGGTCGCGCACATTCATCACTGACACCGGCAAAACTCCACAAACCAGCGTCAAAAAGCGCGCAGACCCCGCCGGCGAGGCACCCGGCGACTGAGATGTCGTTCGGCGAACAAGTCGTCGATCTGGGCCCACCATTCCTTGAGGGACGCATCGTCGTTGAAGAGCAGCTCGAGCTTGATGTTTCTGTACTTGCCGCCCGCGTTGGCGCTCGTGAACTCACGGCTACTGTAATGACCGGGGACCGACCACGATTTCGCCCGGCGATACTGGCTGCGCGTCACCAAGCCTCCGGTTGCGATCATGATGGAAGTGATGGCGACTGGATTCAGCGGCTTCTTGCTGCAGTTGTCCTTGTGCAAGTGGCGTTTGTGCTCGTGCTCAATGAGGTGAACGCATTTCCCGTGGTCGACAAGCGTCTGTGCCACGGAGCCCACGATATCTCTGAGGGCTGGTAGTTGAGCACGGTCGCTACGACACACGTCCACAACCTTCTCCTTCAGATACTCGAAGAACTCGAACGCCGGGGTGCTGCGCTGTTTGGCTTGCTCCAGTCGAAGCAGCAGTGCTTTCTCTTTGTCCCGCATTTTCTGGTCGCGGACCTGAGTCTCGACGAAGATATCGGGCGGAAAGCCCACCAAATTTTGAGCTGGGACCGTCTGCGTGTCAACTGGGACGGCGCACTTGATTGGTGACTTCCTCAGCAAGTGGATGAAGCCCCTTACACCGGCCGAGCTGATCAGATCACGGGCGGCGTTGTCCGGTAGAACAAAGCCGATCATTTCGACGCTGCAGCTTAACTGAGATTTCTTCAGCACCTCATTCAACTCAGCGTCGACTGTGCCGCTGACGACGAGTGATCGGATTCTTGCCTTGAGACTCAACACCGATATTTTGTCGCCGCACGTCCAGGTGAATGAGATGTCCGCCTGGCCGCCGTATTGCTCCGTCGTGCAGATTTCGTTTCCGAAGAGCTCTGCTATCCACCACCCATCCTTGCCCAAGTGCTCCTTCTTCCAGACAGGAAGCAAACTGCGGAATCTTGCGTCACTATGCTGTGTTTTGCGATCACCTGCTTGAAGGAGTACACCACCACTGCGTTACTCTGAACAGACTGGTTCTCGGCGGCTACCTCTTTGCGGATCGCAACGCCGCCGCCTTCAGCGCCGGGTATCTCAACAGACATCTTAGCACGAAGCGCTGCGTTCGCGCTCAACGCCTTCTCATCCAAGTCGACCTGTTTCTCGACGCCCGAGTCTGAGCAGAATCAAGTCTTCCTCTTGGCCAACTTGGACAGCGTCTGCTTGACGTGCCCTTCCAGAAAGCCGTAGCCCAGCGCGTGGTCCACTAAGCGGGGTAAACGCGCGTTCATCTCGTCGACGGCCTCGTCGCGGCCATGCAGAGTCATTGCTACGTCGGCCATGCCGACGCGCTCTCTTCGGAGGCTGATGCTTTGAATGCGCTCGCGTGTAGCTCGGAAAAACTTGAGGAATGAGTGCGACCGCGATAAGGTCGTTCAGAGCGGCCCGGATCGTGTATAGCAAGTAGTTGGCGCGCCATGTGCCAAAGAATATCCAGCCAAGCGCAAGAGCGAGCCAGCGTGAGCACTGGAGTCGGTTTGGAGTAGGAGCATTTCGGCAACAAGAGAGCTCTTGCGTTGCCAGCCTCTAGTTGTCCGGTGTTGGCACCGATACGCTTGATTCTCAGCGTTGTGCCGCAACCAACAAAAAATTCGGACAGGAGAACGAAGCCAGTGCCATCGGGTTCATACTTGCCACTGTCGACATGACCGAGCCGATTGCAGTAGGTCGTGTACCACAAGACGCAAGGGGCCATGGACGTAGCAAGTGCGCTAGCTACTTGGCCGTAAGGCGAGTTGGCGCCGCTTGCGTCCTGCGCCTCACGCCCACTTCAACGACAGCACTGATACAATTACGGATTATGTAAAATCAAACACTCACTTATTGTGTCAGCTGTTTTATCGGGGATCATTTTGTTCGCGAAAATATATTGTCATCACTGTTGTCAAACAAAACCGGTGGAAATGAGCGCGACGCACCCCTTCGAGTGGTAAGTGCGGCGCTGTAGCGGCCGCCGCGTCAATCGATGGCAGATGCGTCTTACTTGACACTAACGAGCGGCTCGCGTGCTTTCTGATACTGTGCGCAGCTCCATCAGCCTGACGTTCCCCGAGGCGGTGGACGCCGAGCACGTGCTGCAGACGCTGCAGGTGGACGCGGAGCTCCAGCCCGACAAGATCCACCGCACGCTCTCCGTCCAGGGCGCCGACCTGCTCGTGTACGTCTTATGCATACATATAGAGCTGCCGCTGCTGCTGTCGCTGTCCTTGCCGTGGCGCTGACCGTTGTGCCTTGTGTGTTTGCCTCCTCTCGACGGCTTCGCTACTATCCTCCACCCGTGGCCAGCCACTTTGAGGCGACCGAGATCCGGCTGCTGCGCGCCGCCGTGTCCTCCTTCTACGACATGGCTGTGCTCATCGCGCGCACGCTGCTCGAGTTTAAGGAGTGAACCGCCGCAATACACTCGCCCGTTTGACTCCTGAGCTGTTGCAACTGGAGTGCTGTCATTGCTGTCATTGTCACTGCTCTACTCTTGGTCGTGGTGCCACCGCCGGCCTCTGCGTACACATCAAGCAGACAATGCTCTTCTTAAGCCGACAGAGAAGGAGGTAGGTCGATTTAGGCCTCGTGCATGACGCAACACGCTTCCTCCGCCAAGGTGATCACCACTTTGATGCCCATAGAGCCCTCTATTTGGGGCACTGCCGATTGTCAACAACACTCAGCAAGGTGACAGGGAAGGCCAGCGAGAAATGGCGAACGCCGCGCCGTCGCCCGCCGTCGGGCGGCTGCTGCGCAGCGTGCGCGACTGCCAGCTCTTCCACGTGCGTACCGCACTCCAGCGCGTCACACAGCGAGCGCCAAGGCAGCAGCTAACGAATCGTCCTCGCCTTGCAGTTGGAGAGCGCGATCGATGCGCTGGAGCGGCGGAAGACCGAACGCCGCGGCTCGCGGTCCTTGGCGGAGGAGGCAACGCCCTCTAGCTACAGCGGCATCCAAGTAGTGGGCTTGGAGGTCAAAGGGCGACAAGATGACAAGGTGATGCGCGGTTGGGAGGTCGGTGAGCGCGTCTACTAGGGACTGACGTGCAGCTGTGCTCTTTGACCATGCCAGCCTGTTCGTATGCAAGAGCGCGTGCTGGCGCTGTCGGACCACAAGACGATCGCCAACCTCCAGATCCTGCTGGTACGTCTCCAGCTCTTGCCCTACCGTGCAGAATTAGGTGAAGGTCGTTGGCCAATGCCCGTCCATGGCTTGCGTGTGCTCTCTGGTGACAGAGTGCGATCGACCGCGCGTACGATTCGCCCGACAGCTCGGGGTCGCCGGACGAGAGCGGCAGGAACCTGGTGGTCACAGTCGCGGCCACGCTCATGGCGCAATCGACGTGTGACTGCCGCGCGTCGAAGCGCAATAGCTGCATTTGGGGTGCCGAGGCAAGGAAGCTGTTGCGCCTGCTGTATTGGATCGCGCGATGCGAGGCCCAGCAGAGCAACACAGATGCTTCCGACAACGCAAGTGTTAACGCACTGCGACCTGCGTTCTTGCGCCCGCTGATACTGCAGTGGCTGCGCGACGCGGCCGATAAAGCGCGACAGTTGACGGCGTGCTTGGTCCTGTTTGAACTGCTCCAGCTTCACCGTCACGCCATTCGCAACGGTAACGAGGCTCAGGCGTCTTTACTCGGTAGTGGCGATGGTGGTTCGGTCGAGTTTATCAGCGCGCTGAGAAGGCTCGCGGACCAAGGATCGGTGACGCTCAAGAGTAAGTTGCTCTTGAGGGGATCTGTGGTGCCAGCACTTGGTCTCACTTTATTCCTGCGTGCACGCTCGTAGACAACACGAAGAAACCCACGACGCTTGGGCTGGCGGCACTGGAGACGCTGATACTGGTGTGCAGTGACGCGGCAACCCGCTTGATGCTATCGAATGACGCTGATCTGGCGTTGAGTTTCGATATGCAAGCGCTCCGAACTGTTGTGGTACGCACCGCAACATTTATTACTCGTGATCGTCGACGGCATTGCTGTTTGGTCAACGCTTCTGATCCGACGCTAATAACCAGTCTCTTGATTCATTGTCCAGGACGGGATGCAGCATGCGGTCAGCACACTGCTCGACTGGCACTGCCATGCGCCACGTCGATGGTTTCTCGTCACCGCCTTGCGTCAACTGCTCTTCTTCATGCGGACATGCTCCGCGCTAGTCTTGACCGGCGAAACCGTGAGGTCTGGCGATGCGACGACCACTACAACGAAAACGGCAGTGCGTATGCTGCTCTGGCACTGGCAGGCGACTGCGCCGCTGTTGTGTGCTCGCAGTGACAGCGTGATCAACATTCGCGACTCGCTAGGGCCTGCCAGCGTCCTCGACTCCTCGCTGACAGCCGTCACCGCCCAACTCATGCAATGGCACGCCGCTCGTTACGATTTTGAGGTAGCTCGACTGCGACAGCTTTGCGTCTTGCTGGATTTCGAGCGATCAACGATCAAGACGAGCCGGGGGGAGGGAGCATCAGTCTTCACGAACGCGTCCGCGGCGACAAGATTAACGCTTGTTGTGTTTCTCGTGCGGCTGCTGGAGCTAGCAATGAAGCGGCAGGACTCATCAGTCGTCAAACTGGTCGAGAACCTGCTTCGGCAGGGGCTTGTCGAGGCTGGGGTCGGCCTCTTCTTGGTGGAAACGCAAGAAGAAGCGCAGATTGTTGCTGCTCAGCTCGTTGGATGTTTGCTCCGAGCCGCTGCACCAATTGCAGCCTGTCGGACGGAGAGAAGGAGCAGCTGCGGAGTGGAGTCTGCGGTACGATCAACGGTCGAGGAGCTTGTCGCTGACATCATCATCGCGCGGCAGCTACCAATCGCAACGTTGATGCTGAACTCGCTAGACGACGACACCTCGGAGAGTGCCGCGATTCAGGTACTATCCCACCGTACGATTGGATTGCTGGTGGTCGTACTAACATACTCGTACGCCGTTTCTCTCATGCCTTCTAGAGCAATCTGTCGCTGGTACGCACGTTCCTCCGCCGAGTCGATACCAACGGCGCCGCGGAAGCAACCAGCAAACTCTGGAGGTTCGACACACGCCTTCTGCATGTTCTTCTCAGGATCCCGGTTGTGGCTCATCATGGCTGACTATTGGTTGCAATGCGCGTTGATGATCGCCCGCCATGAAGGTCACAGTTGACTCCCGTCGTGTTTCAATACCTGGACAACCAAGATGCGGGATGCCGGCGTCTGGTATGACTCCAAACCTTCTAATCGTTCGGAGCCAGGCGACCTGAACATAACTGATGCTGTACTTGCGTTGTGTTTGTGCTTGCATCTTTGCGTGTGCTTGATTCAGGCGGCGCTGTGCATACCGTTGCTTGATCCGGTTGGATGCGTTCTTCATGCGCTCGCGACGCCACTCAGCGACTGCACGGCGTCCTCCGTGTTGACATTCCTGCTGCGCAATTCGTCTGGGAACGTACTGGACGATGTGATGTCCGCTCTTGTGGACCTGTGGCGATTCGGTGATTCGGCAATCGCAAACAGCAAGGCGGCGACGCAGACCGACAGCACAGAATCCTCGCCCACCGTCTGGTGGGATCAGTACTACCAGAGCCACAAGGCGATTGCTTCGTCTACGGCCGATGAACACCAGTCTGGGTCGATCTCAGACGCTTTGATACGCTTGTCGTTCGGCTCGGAGGGGTGAGTTCAGCATACTGCCCGTGGATTTCTCGGTCTCATGTGCTCTTCAGCTGTCTGGACTCGATACCAACCACCCTCATTTGCCTATCTTCGAACCGGATGCAGGTGGTGCCACCGCGTTGTTGACCCCAGCTCCCGAGTTGCTATCGTCCTTGTACTCCTCCGGAAGATCCTGGGCTCACCGAGGGACCCGACGCTCTTCAAGATCATTCGAGAGCTCGCGGCCGCCGGATGGATCCAAGGCTGCATATTCTCCGCTCTCGTTCGCCCGCTAGTGAATCACATGATGGTGGGTAGCCACGGTCGGATCCGCACTAGTGAATGCTGTCTTATGAACCACGAATGTGCGCATGTGGTGCCGCAGAACCAAGAGCAACTGCGCGAGGAACTTCTGGCGGACAACTCAGCTTCATCCAGCGCGGCGGTCGAAGCGCTGCTGTTTGCTCGGCTTGCGCCAGTGCTAGTGCTGCGCGTGCTACCCCGGGAAGCGTTTTGCCGCTCGGAATCTCTCGTGACAATGGTAAGCCTGGCATTTTGTGTATATGCCGTCACAACTCGTTCTTGATACTGACGCGAGCGGTGGTTGTTGTGCGGAACATGGCCAGTGCGAGGATGAAGGAGAAGGGCTGGAGCACCTGCTCGAATACCAGAACCAACGCGAAGATGCCGCGCACGAAGACGTCGGCGGCGTCGAAGCAGATGATCGCGCTCTTGCCTCAGTGATGAAGGATCTGTTTCACGTGAGCGCGCTTCAGGTTCTCAATCCGCTCGAGTTCAAGGAGGTTAAGATGCTCGCGGTCGAGGTCCTCGCTAAGCTCCCGGTCGAGTGCGTTCTCCCGTTTGCGCTTGCCCACTTGGTTGCGTTCGCGCGCGATGAGCTGTCTCGCTTCGGTGCTTCGACTGCGAAGCTAACCTTGACCGATGGCGATGAGACCATGTCGTCGATGACGAATGACATCAGCCGGAGGATGAAGGCGCTGGCGGCGGCTGTCATCCCGCAGCGATCGTGCGGTCTTGTGGCAGCCAAACTGCTCGTCTACTACCTCAACCGGGTACTGAGCGAAGGTTCCCTCTTGAGCAGTCATGATGACACGTGGACGCCGTCGACGGTGCTTAGCGTGCTGTTTCCTCTGCTGCACATTCCCTGCGACGGAAACGGGTCGGACGCCGCTTTGCTCGCGGATCTGCAGCTCGGGTGCATCGATTGGATCGCTCAATTACTTCTGCCGAGTGTCTCGGCGGTCAGTAGCGGCGCGGGCAGCACCACCTTTGCCGGCGATGACTGGGAGCAGTTTGTGGAGCTCCTTATCGACTGGATGGTGAAGGGAGACGCTGAAGTGGCCTTGTCGTCGCCAGAGTCGATCGTGAGCTCAAGTCCGGGGCTGGCCGCGCTAGTTCAAAAGCGAATGCGTCGGTTTGTTCCACTCACTGGCCGACACTTGCCGCTCCAGTTCCGGATCTGCTGCTGCAACGTTCTGCTCAGGTACGCTCAATCTTTCGCTTCTTCATGGAGGTACGGCGTTGCTGACGTGCAGCTGACTGCTTGTTGTTGACTGTAGTGCGCTTCGCAAGCTCAACGAGCAGCACGACGCCTCTTGCTCCCGCGCGCTTATGATCGCGCGTCGAGTGCTGGATTCGATTGGGAAGTGTGTGCAGATCGAGCTCGTAGCCGGTGGGCTTGAGGTGCGACGCGCTGCCCAAATGCGTTCTTGCACGCGGCCTTTGCAATGTGATGCTACTACTGCTGTACCACTGACATCAACCTTGCTTGCACCTCCTTAGCAACTGTTCACGTACTTCTATAAGTTTGCGGCTGCGGAGAATGGAGACGCCGGCGATGCCACCACGCGACTGGAAACGGCGCGAGAGAGCTTCTCGATCGTATTGCCTTTGCTTGAGGCCGCCACCAGCGACAAGGTAGGACGCCAACCGCATTCGCATCCTGCAAGAGAGAGCGGCTAACATGACCGCATGCGTGTGCAGGTGGCCATGAGCGGCCTCAAAGTAGTCGGCGCGTTGGTCGGACGCGTGCCTCAAACGATCGCGGCGCTTCCTCCAGCCGAGTTCCAGCGTCTCGGCAGGTACGTCGAGGACGTGAGAACACGGGCAATACCTTCCATTGGGATGGCAACTGAACTGTTGTGCGCTGTTATTTGTAGCTGTCTCGCTTCGCTGCGTGACCGTCGGCTCTCCGGCGCCGTCAGCGACCTGTCCGCTTCGCTTCTCGCTGCTCTTTTCCCTGCGACGGTCTAATGAGTGAGAAGACGAGCAGTTCTGAAGATACAAACCACCAACGAACGCTAGATCACACTCGCTTGACGCCCTCATCTGCACGGGTAGACGACCGAACGTTAAACAAGCAAGAAGCACAAGGTCGATTACTAATCCCTGCTCTACGCCTCCGTCTTGATCTTCTTGGAGGACGAGGACGAGCGCTTGGACGACTTGCGCGAGGACTTGGGCGTCGACACGGGCTCGCGGCTGCCCTCGGGCACCTTGTCCAGCACGAGCTTCTCCAGCTCGCGGAACGTCTTGGTGTCGATCGAGTCGACGACAATGTCCACCTCGTCAGGCGAACTCTTGTCCAGCGCCTTGGGGCACCGCTCGTCCAGCATCGCCACAACCGTGGCCAGGTCCGCGCCCGAGATCTTGTACATGTTCTGACTGAACAGGATCTTCTCCTCCAGCGTCGGCGCCCTGGATCGACAGAGAACGGAGTCAGGTCCACAACCATTACGACCGTATAGTGGCTTGAAGTAGACGTACGGGATGCTCTTGTCGGCGCGCACAGGGCCGACGTCCAGCTTGGCGGCCTTAATGCGCTCCTCGAACTTCTTGGACAGCTCGTCCGCCAGCAAGTACAGGTCCGACCCGTCCTGCGGCACGTCAATGGATCGGTCAGGCCACGTCAGCATTTTTCCTTTTTGATGGTCCACTGCCGCGAGTGCTCCACCTGGTTGTAGAGCCTACAGTTGTCCCAGATGAGGCGCATGTCGCGCGCGAACTCAGCCGGCTTGGCGTACTCGTTCTTGCTCAGCTTGCTGCGCACCGTGCCCAGGTCCATGGGCACCTTGACGATCTGCAGGTAGTCGTACAGGCCCCACTCCTCCCAGTTGACGCGCTCGCGGAACGGCTCTGCCCCGGCGACCACAGACTCACGGTCAGTCTTCACAAACATGTAATGGGCAGCTTAACGCACGTACCGGTGCTCTCGAGCTTGAGAAAGTGCTCGAGCACGTCCGAGCACTTCTTCTTCTGCTCCGGGTCCATGGTGTCTGTCGATCAATGCGGGGCCTTCCTCCCTTCATATCCACACGAAACAAGCGCGCAAGAGGTCAGCGGAGAGCTAGAGAAGTTCAGAGCGCGGTAAGGATACTGGCAAGCGACGCATCCTCGCTCATGGAGCCGCGGATCCGCCGCAAGAGCGACCGCCGCCGACTACATGCGTCGCATACCTGCTCAGTGCGGGAAAATGGCGGCCAAAGCGCGCTGTGAAATAGTGGAACAAATTCAGGTGGTACACATTAATCATAGTTAAAAAAATCATAGACAATGTGTACCACACTAAAATCATATATGATCTATTTTCGGCCGCAAAAAAGTGTAGCCATGTTGCGCGATGTGAGCCATTGTGATTGAACAGGTCGTGTAGTTGTTCGTCGCCGCCCTCACGCTGCTGCTACTGCGTCCCGACCAGCATGTAAGTGTATGCGTCCGTCGGTCTGTGTCTACTCCCTGCTTGTCTTCCCGCGACACGCCCGCGTGGGTCCAGGTCCGTCGGTTGACGGGTTCTCAACGAGCTTTGTATCTACCCTTAGGCTGCGCAAGCGCGCGAGTTGCAGCATCCTCCCGGACCATGAGTCGCCCGAGGTGCGCGCGAACCTGCGGCGCGTGCTGCTGCTGTCGGACGCCGCGCGGTGCAACGCCGACTACGAGTTCCTGGACAGATTCAGTACCATTCCTCGCTTCAGCTGGTGTGATATCGATTCATAAGACTTTGTAGAGTTCACAAACGCCTACTGCCTGATGTGATGCAGCGCATCGCGCCAACTACTTCTCGGACATGCCACCGCGCGAGCGGCTGCGGTACCTCAAGGCAGCCAAGGGCATCGAACTCGAGGACGGGGACGCGCTGTTCCGCATCGGCGACCTCGCGGACGCCTTCTACTGCATCATGTACGGCGCCATGAGCGTCGTGATGGACTTTGCGCGCATGCCCGCGCCCACACTTAACGAGTTCGAGGAGATAGTGAACCGCGCGCGCGTGCACTCGAGCTTCCTGAACCCGGGCGGCACGCTCGACACATCACAGGAGGCGAGCTACGTCGTGCGCACAATGAAGCCACTCGAGTGCTTCGGCGACGTGGGCATGCTGCTCACCAACCAGCAACGCACGGCCTCGGTCGTGGCCACCGAGAAGACGCTGCTCATGAAGATCGACCGCGAGACGTTCCTGGAGATGCGGGCCAGCAACACCTCGCGCGAGCTCCGCGAGAAGATGGTCTTCCTGGCGCGGGTGCCGTGCGTGGACCACTGGGACGACGACAGCATCCTGCGGCTCTGCGGGCGCATGGAGAAGGTCGTGGCCTCGTACAACGACATCGTTGCCGCGCAGGGCGAGCCCGCCAGTGCGTTGCCACAAGACGAGCTCCATCCACTCGCATCGCATCGAGTTCACGGCACTGACTGATCCGTTGTGCAGACTACTTTTACTTTGTAGCTCACGGTGACTGCCGACTGGTGCGCGAGTACCAACTGCCTCTGTCTGGACCGGCCCTCTCTCCTCGCTCCTCACCGTCCAAGCCGCCGCGAAGGCCAAAGACGTTCGTCGTGGAGATCTGCTCCGTCGGCAGGTGCGTTCGGTGCCTTGTCACTCGTATCATATCGGTCTCATCGCCCCCGCTCACTTTCTCTCACACACTGCTTGTCGACGGCAGCCCGCAGTTCTTTGGCGGCTATGAAGTGGTCTACGGGCTGGGCGAGAGCGCCTTCTCGGTGCTGGTGTCCTCGCCCACGACCGTCTTGTTCCGCGTGGACCGCGTGGACTTCCGCCAGACGATGCTCAAGGACCCGCAGACCGAACAGTGGGTCCGCGCCGACGCCCGGGCCCTCGCGGACCGCATGGACGCGCGCAAGGTGCTGCAGGAGCTGGACGGCGAGGCCAAGTGGAGGCAGTACAAGCGCGAGCTCGTGGACTGCATCCTAGTCAAGCACCAACAGACGCACGTGCCGCCCATGGGTCCGCGTCCGAGCATGGCGACGGCCCACCGGACGGCGCGCGAGCCGCCGCTGCCCTTCCTCCCACAAGCGACCAAGCAGCGCGTGGCCACCGGCTCGCTGACCGCTAGAGAGGCGGGCTCGGCGCTGGGTAAGGCGAGTACGTCCTCACTGTGCTCGCCCCTCAAGACCACCTCCGCCAGCAGCAGCAGCAGCTACAACATCTCGGAGAGACGACCGACGATCGACCCGGACATGCTGCCGAAGAGAAGTCCGCGCCCGCCCAGGTCGACCGCGCGCGCCGGCGACAAGAAGTGGATCGAGGCAAGCACGACGTGCGCTGCTGTGTGTCTTAGTGATGATGAGACCGTGGAGATGCTGACGCTTGTTGGTGTTGTGATGCACAAGTGGGCCCGCAAGCGCGCCGAGGCGATCGTTACGGGCCAGGGCGGCAGGCGCATCGACGACCCGGACGACGGAGACAGCAGCGTACGTTGAGTGACTCGCTGTAATAGATCGTAGGAGGAAGAGGAGGAGGACTGATGCTGGCTGGTCTCTTGTTGGTGCGGCGGCAGGCACCGGTGAGCAACGTGCGGTGGGGCAAGACGGCACAGATCATGGGCGGGCTGGAAAGCGACCACGACAAGGTCGCGTCCGCCATCGTCGCGCTCTTTAGCCACCGCGACGACGGTCAGGTATGATCGGCAACTTGTGTAGATGCACGATGGAGAGAGAGAGAGAGAGAGAGAGAGAGAGAGAGAGAGAGA